>JACXGJ010013810.1:0-15604 GCA_016801105.1 Esox niger | reverse complement strand
GAGGGGCACATCATACATGTTTTAGCCAGAGGGGCACATCATACATGTTTTAGCCAGAGGGGCACATGATACATGTTTTAGCCAGAGGGGCACATCATACATGTTTTAGCCAGAGGGGCACATCATACATGTTTTAGCCAGAGGGGCACATCATACATGTTTTAGCCAGAGGGGCACATGATACATGTCAGTGTGAACCTACAATACAGGTGACATTGATTTTAAATCGCTTATGCTTCCTAACTGGACAGATTAATATCCGTGAAGTTTACGTGACTTGGTGTTCTACTGTAACGATTATTTTCTGAGCAGTGTACATAAGCTACATCATAGTTGAAATGCATTTCATTTTGGAAAGTCTCTAATGGTGGCGGTTTTTATTCATCCCTCCGTCTTAACAGCAGGGGTTTTGGAAAGCCTTCAAAAGGTCAGAAGAGGAAAAGGTGTTTGCCTCCAACAGACAGAAACCAACTCTTCCCCCACCTCGGGCATATCATAGAGAGTCACACAGCATTCAGACAGTACTGGAGGAGTACAAGGGACAGAAGCATCCAGATGTTGGCACGAGGACAGAAGATATTCCATTTACTCTTTGAAATGAATCACAAAAGAGCCAGCCGACTCCTTGTCTCAATCACACCCTGGAGGTCTACATCTGGATCTGGTCAATACCTTTCTAACTATATAGCAAGAAACAAATAGAAAACGCTCATTCACATTCATACAGTTGCTATTGTTTAGAAGATAGCCCAATGATGGAGTAGAGAATAGACAGTGAAACATAGCAGCCAGTCTACTGGGAAAACACAACTTCAGGGCCAAGAGAAGAACTGGGCTTAGCTGTCCTCTGGGAATGGATTTTCTAGTCCAAGGTCACAGTTATTGATCTGTATTCTGACTACTGGATAGAAATAAATGCATGTAAATGGAATGAATACAATGGCCAAATGATTTTTTCTCAAATGGGGGCTCCCAATCTATTCATGGGCTTGGACAAAAGTATTGAGAAAACGATAGTGTTGATTACTCTTGCTTTTCCATGTCTTTCGCCCATA
This sequence comes from Esox niger, assembly GCA_016801105.1. Taxonomy (NCBI): domain Eukaryota; kingdom Metazoa; phylum Chordata; class Actinopteri; order Esociformes; family Esocidae; genus Esox; species Esox niger. Next base: position 14,549 of record JACXGJ010013810.1, on the reverse strand, counting down.
CAAACTAACCATCCGCAACAGAACCTCCCCCTTTTCCTCCACTCTCCCCAGTATTATCCTCCCGCTTCTCACCAATCACGCTTAACCAGACATAAAAACAGAAAACTGCCTCTCTAGCCCTTGAATGTACACTGGTTTCAGCAGTTGGACTAGTCAAAGTTAACTCCAACCGCCACTGTCCACAAATCTGCCTGTTTCTCCCAGCATTTCATCATTTTATTAATTCCATTCACAGTACAGCCTAATCAGTCTACCTCAGTGTCCAAAAAGGTATTGAACCTCCATGTTTGTATAAATAGCATTGCAATGTCTTCTATTGGAACAGGGTCCACCAATCTGCAGATCCAATTATACCCTGATATTGTGATTTGAAAACCATGTGTAGCTAGCTGGAAAACCAATTTGGATTCAAATATAGTTTTGGTATGATTGAGGCATTAAGGGAATGGTTCAAAGCATTGATAGTTCAGAGGTTTAGTTCTCCAGATTCATACTTGTTATATAATTAGGCATGTCTTATTTAATCTAGTTTTCTATTCCGGAAACGTTTAAATAGATTGGGCTGACATTACATTCCCAAAGTTATTATTCTGGAGTTGGTTTGGCCATAAATACATAGCATAAAAAAATAATTGGTGACTTCAAAGCTTTTCTATATTTTTATAAAACCTAATTTTGAATTAAGGGAAGCTGTATAAACAACTACCCCATACTTTGTTGTATGTATTTAATTTATGTAACCAACAAAGTTAAGCTACAATGCAATAAATTCACTAAACAAGTCATTGTGTTAACTCAACTGCCATGACTGCCACCAAACACTGCCTGTAGATGTTGATCATTCACTTCCTGTAGTTGAACTTTTCCCCCCAATTTGGTGATATCTACTTTTCAGCAGATTAGTGACAGTCGATATTAGATATGGCTTGCAACCCCCAAATGTTGTCTTGCACCTTATCTTCCTACTCACTCAACCAGGAAGTCCAAACTGGAATCTTTACGTGCCAGAAGGAAACCACTCTCAATTCCACCTCGATTGACCTTAAAGGTAGCTAAAGAGCAACAAAGCAAGACAACCAGATGAAATAAATTACCCCCGAAATCTGGAATATTATTGGAATAATTTTGTTCAGCTATTTTGCTAGATAATGGGCTAGAAAAGTAATTGAATTAAGCTGGACACAATGTATGAGTGTAGTAACAATCTCTGTACGAAGGACACTAGATAGTAAATGTGATGCTCCATTACTGATGGGTCCCAAATACCCTGTCCATACCACCTGCTAGGAACTGTGTATGTGACTGTCATAGGACTGAATAGACCCCTGGACCATAGGTTGGAACATACCATACAAGGGTATTATGTAGGATAATGGACTTCCTATTGGAGGATAAACTACTGTGTGATGGTTGGCTATGACCACTGACCACCTCCTACGTGTTCTGGCATAAAAAACTGTGTCAACGTTGTAATCATTGGGAAACTTGTAAGAACTATGGAAGATGAACATTTTGGACTCATGTTCATTAAGGATTCTCCCCTGACAGGTTTGTGGATTAAAAGTGGATAGAATCTAACAGTTTTCACGGTTTACATCTTTTTAGTTTATGTTTGGACATGTCGTCCAAAACGCACGAAATGCTGCTCTGCTTGCTATCATTCAACTCACTTAACCAGGTACTCGCGTGCAGGACTGTTACTAATTTCTAGCCTGGTATTGGTAGTGTAAAAGTTTGGGGATGCTTTGCTGCTTTGATTGCATTCATTTCATACAACCAGTTGCTGAGTGTAAAAAGGCATCTGATGAAATGGGAATTGTCTTTGGATGAACGGAGAGAGGCTTGAAAGGAATTTAGTGCCATTAAGGACGTCACAATAAGTACAAGGTGCCCTATTTATAAATGCCACTTAAGATGCATGTAACATTTAATTCATAATGATTTAGATGTTCATAGTCTTTACCGTGAAAACACAGCAGCGTTGGAGAATGGCTTCTCAAACACACTCCCAACCTCACAAACCTGAAGGGGGTGTAAAATCTTAATACATTTTATTCTTCATTACAAGCCGTGTTCGTTATACAAGGATTATTTGCAATCATGCATCAGTTTCAAGTCTCCAGATCTATTTGTGCTTCTTCATAGAGTTTTGTCTCTCAGGCACTTTATTCATGTTCACCTCTCCCTTCTTCCAACAATGATTTAATACCGAATATCAGCTGTAGATTCTTTATCTGGCTGTTAGTAAGAAGATAATTACTTTGTCATGTCTTTGGGAAGAAGGATAATGACTTATTTACATCTCTTAGTAGTAGTAGTAGAGTGGGTTTCTTTATTTTTTCATATAACTACTTCAAGTTAAATCATTGCATTTTCCACACATAAGTGGGGTTACGTTTATTTTTCAGGTTCATGGTTATTGTTAGACGTTAGGGAAAAAGGTTATGTTTAAAGTTGGAACTACAGAAAGGATTTAGGTTTAGTGCTAGGGATTAAATAACATGGATTTGGGGATTTCCAGTTTCCAAAAGGATATAAAAACAAATGTGTTTGTATGTGCTTTTGTGTGTGTTTGGACAGGTTTTTCAATATGCAGTTACAGAAACGTTTAAAATAAGTTAATGAAGTGTAGAGTTTAGGATTAGAATTTCGGGTTTGGGTTCTGGGTTGATTTGGGTTGCTTGTGTGCCTGCATGTTCTACATCTCCACTATTGTCTGACTGCTCTCATCCAGCTCAATGACTCCCAATTAGCCTTGTTAGCTGACCCACGATGAGCGAGGATGAGCACAGAGGTGTGTGAGGCTGCATGTGTTGAAGGCTGTGTGTGTATGTTTGGGTTATTGTGGACTGTCCAGTTGGGGTGAGTATGAATATGAGGTCATGATCACTTGGGGGGGGGGGGGTCACATGACCCCACAGCTCACATCGAATTACTGTGGATTCTTGACTGCACGTTCCTGACTGAGGGTTCATTACCATGGGTTTAAGACTGTGGGTTCCTAACTCTGGGTTCTTGACAGCAGGTTCCTGACTGAGGGTTCATTACCATGGGTTTATGACTGTGGGTTCCTAACTCTGGGTTCTTGACTGCGGGATCCTCTCACTGTCACAAGCTAGAAACAACATCCTCATCATCAGAGAGGCTGGAAACTGACATTGTTACAATGGCTAACAGTTCACACACACACACACACCTAGACAAAGTTCACACACACACACACACACACACACACACACACTGCCAGACACACTGTCAGACACACGTTGTCACATTCTCTTTTTTACACTCTTGTTCAGAAAATGTTGTTTCTCATCTTCATGTAGATGTTATTTACCGTATTTGCAGAGTGCTCAATGATACTGCGAGCTGAGACTGATGGTCACAGCTCAGGAGCTCAACAAGTTACAACCTGCCTACCACCATAGATTATGACTGTCTCACCAGCCAATCTACCAGGTGAATGGTAGTGAGAAACAGAGGGTGACAAATGCTTTCTGCCCCCTGCACATAATAATAACATGGTACATAACATGTGTTAATATCTTGTGTTCCAGCTACTTCACAGCATGTTATTAGTAGGTCGGTAGCGTTTCAATATAGAAGTGATTCTCTTTAAAGTGCCTGCTGAGATTGGTCTCTGATCTCAGCTACAGTATCGTCTCTGTCAGCGGCGGAATAGATTCTCCACAGGCTGGAACTTTCACTACCATCAATAAGACATCTACCTTGGGATTCAGACTAATTCTAGACTTTAATAACTTGCTATGTAAGTAATGTGAGCGGATTACATTACTGCAGTTTGGAAAAGTGAGCTTTCACGTTATCTCAACCTTTCCGACCATCCAAACGGATAGAAAATGCCACACAAGACAGGCTGTCCATCCCCCTCACTGGCTTCTGTGAGACATCAATGTGAACCCATTTCAGGAGAAATAAGATAAAATGTCAAGTGTTTTGAGGCAGGGCGATTCCTTTTCTCCCAAATTGCCGTGTGCTGACGATTCTCTGATATCTAGAAATAGATTGTTTACATTCGTTATCTTTGCTGCGTTCATTCCTTCCTCTGATTCTGTATATCCTCTCTCTTTTCTCTCAACTGATGTACACTGACACAGACTGAGGAGTCATCCAGTGTGTGTGTGGTTTGTGTGTGTGTGTGTGTGTGTGTGTGTGTGTGTGTGTGTGTGTGTGTGTGCAGATGCTAACACCGGCAAACCGTCACAAAGTACGAGGTGAGAGAGACATACAGAAACTCTGCCCTTCTACAAATATGCTGAGTCTTGGTATCAGACCATTATCAGACAGCAAACTGTACCATGAAATCCTCTCAGTTAAGTTTTCCACATCTGGTGTCAGTCATGTGACCATTTGTATTAATAAAAAGGATAAAGACGCGCAAGAACCAGGGGTGGAACCGTAACAGGTTCTCACAGCTCTGTCGTGTCAGGTTACAGGCATGTCCCAGGAACAAATGCTCCACCCCCCCAAATATCAAAATATGTTAGCACCTGAAAAATCACTGGATTTGTCAAAATAGCCACTGATAAATAAGTGCTGTTTTCCCAAAAATTCCATTCCTTTTCCAATGGAATCTACGGTACAAGTTTCTTTTCCACAGATCTGTTAGCATGAGTTGAATGAGGACATGGTAACGGCACTTGGCTGTAAAGGACATTGTATTTGTAGCTGGTTATGCAAACATCAACCGAAGCAGAATCTCTCGGAGGCCCTTAGAGATGTGTAGTTCTCAAACAAGCCCCATTGGCTATTCGATAGTTGGACTGTGCCACACAGACACACACAAAAGCAGACTCACACACACATACACACACATTAAACTACTTCATTTAGATCGACAAATCACATTTATATTTCAAGTAAGAGCCATATATCCCATACAGGTCACTGTATGTATGGATACTCTCTGGTTTACACTGTATGTATGGATACTCCCTGGTTTACACTGTATGTATGGATACTCCCTGGTTTACACTGTATGAATGGATACTCCCTGGTTTACACTGTATGTATGGATACTCCCTGGTTTACACTGTATGTATGGATACTCCCTGGTTTACACTGTATGTATGGATACTCCCTGGTTTACACTGTATGAATGGATACTCCCTGGTTTACACTGTATGTATGGATACTCCCTGGTTTACACTGTATGTATGGATACTCCCTGGTTTACACTGTATGTATGGATATTACTACAGCTGCTCTGCCTTTGTCTTTGGCCGGACCGCAATCTGGAGGGCCACTCACTGCAAGCCAGCGTACGTGGTCCAAATTGCCATGAATCAACACCAACAGTCTATATGTATCTCTAAGGCTGTCCATGTTTGCTGTAAAATGCCGGTACTTCTGTAAAAGCCATGTAGTAACTAGTAACACCCAAACCCACAACATTCCTGACCATGTTGCCCAACACGCACAGACCTGAGGGACTGGCTGGGGCAAAACAAACTTCCCCAAAATGCTCCAATTAACCCTCCTCACCCTAGTCCGTGACTCCGCCCACACACACACGATTTAAAGGAAATTACTTCCTAGGGGATCTTGTCCCTCTCATCTCCATAACGTGTCTTTTTTGAGGACTAACAGACCTGCTAGCTTGACCTTTTCTAATGAGGAAGATTGGTCACCTAAGTCCTGTGTGCTTAGTTGATAAGAGCATTGTGGAGTTGATTCCCACCTCTGGGGAAAAAGGCCTGCTAAGTCATATTATTATACTGTACACTCATCTAGAAGCTTTACGTGCTACACCATCTTTACTTTTAAAGGATGGTACGTAGCCATGAAGAATGTAACAGAAATGGCTAATGAGGTTAGGTCAGCTGTGTACTGAATCAGAAGTCAAAATATAGACTTGTTTTACCCCAAAATTTGTAAACGGTTGTGTAAACAAAACCTGAATTGCATCCAATCACGCTCAGTCTTGGGCCTGTCTATGAATCAGGAAGCGTTTACACATCAGGTCCATCCTGGAGGAATACTTATTGTTTCTATTGAGGGTTCTAGTTTTAGAAGCGGCAAGAGTTTTGACAGTTCCTTTTCCACACACTCTGATGGCTCGCAGAACATTTCAAATTCATCCGCATTTGCTTTGCACTGTTAATGTCAATTTGCCATTTAAGCCTCAGTTCACATAGTTAGCCTCAGTTCCCTGTTTTGCCTCAGTTAGTGGTGTTAGCCTCAGTCCCGGGTTGTTTGCCTCAGTTTGCAATTACAGCATCACTTTCAGTGTTAGCCTCCGTTTGCCCTCTATTTTCTTGGACAACAGTATCTGTTTTAAATGAATATTCAACCTCATATGCTGAGCTCTGGATGACAGAGTTGCCGAGGCAGCAGAAAGAGTAGAAACGGACACATGATTAGATTTTTCTCTCCTCTGCATGATATTCCTGCCCTCTCCTCAACTGTACAATACTGATAATACAGAAAGGAGAAACAGTAATGATATTGAGGGAGTGCATAAGAAAGAGAGAGGAAGAGAGAAGGATTATAGGGGAGGGGAGAGAGAGGAGAGAGAAAGGGTAAAGAGAGAGGGAATAGAGAGATGGAAGACAGGGAAGAAAGAGGGAAGAGATTGAAAGGGGGTGAGCGAGGCAGGGGGAGAAGGAATAGAGAAAGGGGGAAAGAGGGGGAAAAGAAAGAGAGTGAGAGGGAAAAAAGATAGAGAGAAAGGGGATAAATAGGGGGAGAGAAAGGGATAAGAGGTGGAAAGGGAAAAGCAGAAGTGAGGGACTGAATGGGAGACGTGAGAGGAAGAGGGACATTAGAAAAATAAAGTTACAGGTAAAAAGAGTGAAGGGAAAATAAAAAGTAGAGAAGTGAAAGGTGAAAAGACAAGGGGAAGGTGGTGTGGCGAGGGGGAATAAGCAGTGCTGTGGGACTGACCTGGTTTCATGACATGCAGGGAGGAGACACTATGAAGGGGTCGATCGATGGACCCTCCCTCGTCTAGACACAAATTACAGACAGGCAAAGACACGGACATCGTCTCATTAGACTAGATCACGCTGCAACGGCAGTATGCCTGGAACTGCTGCTTTGTATCATCCTGCAGAATTCTGTCGTGGCAGCGTTTCTCAATCTAGGGGTCGCAACACCATAAGGGGACAACTAATAAAAAAATCGATTTTAGAGAAACTGGGCCAGAATAACAGAATAACCGCTGGTTGCACAGCGATTCTGTTACCATGGTACAAATGTGTCTCTGACTTAGTAACAGTTTCTGCTAAAATATTACAACCCCATTCCTGACAGGTAAAACTCAAATATGTTTAATTCAGAAAGATTTGGAATAGAGTGGACAGGACCTGGTATTAAATCAAATTGTAGGAGAAATGATGTTTTGCCACTGAAGAACATACACAGTTATTACTCAAACCTTTCTTCAAATTGAAATATTATCCCAAATCAATCTAAATATATTAAAAAGCTGTCACTCCAATAAAGTGAGTTGTTTTAATGAAACAAACTTTGGAAAAATATGTAATATTACTCATAGTTTAAATGTAGAACATGTAAATAAATACATATAAATTGTACACAAAATTGCAAAGTTGACACAACGGTTCAGTTATATTTTAAGGGCTTTTGCACTGCAGTTCTTCTGTACATGCTATTAGCACACATAAGACAAATTAGTCAGTGACTGTTAAATAGTGAAATAATCACAGTCACATCCTGTCACAGACCTCCACAAAAGGCATCAGTGGTAATAGGATAGCTGAGCAGGAGATAACAACTAAAGTCACAGACAAAGTTACAATCTACAGACTGTCAGTCAGACTGTCCATCAAGTGAAATCTCCTGAAGTCCCAAATGAAACAGATCCATACGTTATTTGACTTGTTCCAGGTAAGAAGCCAGCACAAACCACTCGTCCTATTTTCTCACTCCTTCCGTTCCTTCTCACCTGTCTATCACTATTATCTTGCTTTCCCTGTCCTTGTTGAACCCCTGGAAGTAGAAGGTGAAGGAAAACACTCGTCACATAACCTCAATCCCTCCCTGCCATTGCTCTCTCTGTCTCTCCCTCCGTCTCCTGTCCGTCTCTCTCACACTGCTACAGTGCAGTGAAATGTGAACTTCTAATTAGCTCTCACCAGATTTTCCATCTGAATGACATACACACTACAGCGGTAATTTCTGACAGCAGCGAGTTGTCATGGCAACGTGATGCTGGGTAGACTGGAGTACTTTCAGCCATCCACTATCGTTTTAAGGCTGGTCCTGGTTTCTGACATGACAGGGATATAATCCTCTTACAGCGACAACATTAAAACAGCCACTGGGGAATCAAGAAGTTGTCACTCATTCCAGTCTGCCAGGGACTGAAGATCTGTTTTGATTCATATATATTATTCACGCTCTGTAGTGTTTGTTCCTCCATTATCCCAAACTGACGCATTCCTGCCAATATTTCTGAAATGATGGCTTAAGGCGTTTGAAATGACTGCCTGTGCTTATGAAATGACTTCCCACACCTCTGAAATGACTGCTTGAGGCATTTGAAATGACTGCCATGCTTCTGAAATGACTGATTGCACTTCTGAAAAGACTGATGCTTCTGAAATGATTTGATGCTTCTGAAATAACTGATGCTTCTGAAATAACTGATGGTTCTTAAATGACTGATGCTTCTGAAATGACTGATGCTTCTTAAATTACTGATGCATCTGAAATTACTGTTTGTGCTTCTGAAATGATTGCCCACACTACTGAAATCACTGATGCTTCTGAAATGACTGCCTATGGTTTCTGAAATGACTGACAAAATCCTCAGTCTCTGCAACATGTTTCTACACTACAGGCCTCACACCTGGGAAGCAACAGACAGCTGGACCACAACACCAATTAAAACACACATTTCTCCTACCTAGTCTATTAGCAGTTGACAATAACTGTCAAACTCATAAATGAACTCTACGAGTGCATACAGGTACACAAGCATGTACACACACACACACACACACACACACACACACACCCACACACTTTAAGAACAGACTGACATTACTTCTTCATGTGTAAACTTAATCGAGATCCTATTTTGTATCTAGGGCAATTCACAGTTTACCTGGAACCTGGCACAGAATCCATTTGGTTCAGAGAGATAAACTATTTAAAAAATAAACATACACTGTGATTTATTAGACATATAATGATAATTCCAAAATAACATTAGACTACCTGGGGATTTTGTAGCAAGAGTCAACCAAAAACAAACCATCTTTCTTTATGGAAAACAACCACAGAAGTAGGCCACTGTTTGCTAGACAATTCCAGAAGGTACAATGAATTAGCTAACAATAAATCTATATGAAAAATGATGCACTAATGAAATTCCCATCAGAGTAGAAACACTGTACAACCCCCAATAGGTCAGACTCATGCAGCCCATTAGCAAACTAGCTTGTCCCACACGTTCATACCAGCCATTCAGTATTACCCAGAGCAACACTAGCTTTCCCAAGACCCCACACTATATTCAAAGCACCTTCAACATTTAAGCATTAGGGTAAGTGTATCTGTAATTGAAAGAGGTGGAAGAGACAGGACAGGGAATCCTGACTGGAGACAGATACGTGTTAATTGATGAGCTGGTACAGTTAACCTGGACTGTGCTGTATCTATCCCCTGCTGTGTTTGTGTGTGTGTGTGTGTGTGTGTGTTTGTCTGTCTGTCTGTCTGTCTGTGTCTCTCTCTGGCTTTTTTGTGACAGTGTGCACACAGGGAGACTGTTCAGCCCGTGACCAGGTTCTGTCACTTCTGGAACTTCCAGTCCTCAAACAAGACACAACTTGTGACACCACCCACATTGCCTCCAATGCTGACACACACACACCCACTAGTGACACACACACACCCACTACTGCCATATACATCACTACTTACAAACAATACCGCCACTTGTGACACGAACACATCCACTACTGCCATAAACATCACTACTTACAAACAATACCGCCACTTGTGACTCGAACACACCCACTACTGCCATACACATCACTACTTACAAACAATACCACCACTTGTGACACGAACACATCCACTACTGCCATACTCATCACTACTGACAAACAATACCGCCACTTGTGACTCGAACACATCAACTACTGCCATAAACATCACTACTTACAAACAATACCGCCACTTGTGACACGAACACATCCACTACTGCCATACTCATCACTACTGACAAACAATACCGCCACTTGTGACTCGAACACATCCACTACTGCCATAAACATCACTACTAACAAACAATACCGCAACTTGTGACACGAACACATCCACTACTGCCATACACATCACTACTGACAAACAATACCGCCACTTGTGACACGAACACATCCACTACTGCCACACACATCACTACTGACAAACAACACCGCCACTAGTGACACGAACACATCCACTACTGCCATACACATCACTACTGACAAACAATACCGCCACTAGTGACACGAACACATCCACTACTGCCCCACACTACCTTCACTACTGACATGCACATACACATCTACTACTGACACACACACATCAATTAGACGCACATAACCTTCACTACTGACACATCCACATCCACTCATTTATTGTATGTCCGGCAGTTACATTTATCTGTATTTTTTTATGAATGCGAAAGAATATAATCATTAAAATGTTTTTCACATGTATGTATTTTACATGTATGTATTTTTCATGTATGTTTTTCCCTACCGTGTTTGTGCTTGCTTGCATATGGATGCCTGTTACATGTGTGAGGTCATTGATGGGGTATAAATGTATGTATCATATATCAAAATAATGTTGGGGCTAGTTAATTGGGTCCTCACCAAACTCAAGTGTTTTTCCTTCAAAAACTGTTCTCTTTCGTTTTAGACAGGGAATACATTGGTTTTCAGCATTAAATAAAAAATGTTGTGCTAAAGTTATCTTTTGAGGTTCTTGGCTATGTCCAGCACTTGTTGAGGGGCTGGAATTGTAGTTAAAAGTGGTTGGGGTGAACAAACAGTTTTTTTCTATTATACAACTAGATCAAATACATTTATAAAGAGGATGGGTAGATAAAACCTGCTCCTGGACACACGGATGATCAAACCTGCTCCTGGACACATGGATGATCAAACCTGCTCCTGGAGCCACGGATGATCAAACCTGCTCCTGGACACATGGATGATCAAACCTGCTCCTGGACACATGGATGATCAAACCTGCTCCTGGACCCATGGATGATAAAACCTGCTCCTGGACCCATGGATGATCAAACCGGCTCCTGGACCAATGGATGATCAAACCTGCTCCTGGAGCCATGGATGATCAAACCTGCTCCTGGAGCCATGGATGACGAAACCTGCTCCTGGACACATGGCCCATGTGGAGTGTCCTCTATGTGGGTGAAAACCATTCTTGAGTTCTTAGTTGAAAATTCTGGTTCCGTGTATAACAAAGAGTTTTACAAGGATCCCAAAAGGTACTATCTAGGACAAAAAAGGTTCAACCAGGAAACAAAAAGGATTAAACCTGGAACCAAAGAGTTTCCTCAAAGAGACCTCAGAATAAAAAAAATATATTATTAGTAAATTGTGTATGAGTCAAGTTTATCGAAGGTAGCAGGCACATTACAGACATACTGGAAGGCAGGTGCGAAGCCCAAGGCGTTCATTACACAAACACAAAATAATTAAAAAAATCAAATTCTCTAGTGGCCTCACTTGACACAAGTTTTGGTACACCTTTGGAAAGCTATCTCTCAGGGTTCTTTGTTAATCATATTAAAGGGGTCCTTTGGAAAGCTTACTCTCAGGGTCCTTTGTTAATCATATTAAAGGGGTCCTTTGGAAAGCTTACTCTAAGGGGCCTTTGTTAATCATATTAAAAGGGTCCTTTGGAAAGCTTACTCTAAGGGTCTTTTGTTAATCTTATTAAAAGGGTCCTTTGGAAAGCTTACTCTAAGGGACTTTTGTTAATCTTCTTAAACGGGTCCTTTGGAAAGCTTACTCTAAGGGTATTTTGTTAATCTTATTAAAAGGGTCCTTTGGAAAGCTTACTCTAAGGGACTTTTGTTAATCTTATTAAAAGGGTCCTTTGGAAAGCTTACTCTAAGGGACTTTTGTTAATCTTATTAAAAGGGTCTTTTGGAAAGCTTACTCTAAGGGTCCTCTGCAGCACTGTCTATGAGGGCAGAAACACAAGGTTGTCGTTAGTTGCTAGGTTTAAGATTTCCAGACATATACAATTTCAAATGGTACCAGACTGGTTCTTCAACAGTACTTTTGCTAGAACCTTTTTTTAAACCAAAAAAACCCTGGAACCCATTTATCTTTGAGTGTCGAGAGGCTCTTTGAGTAATGGCTTATGTACTCCCAGTAGGTCATTGAATACAGGGGACAGGAACATTTCTGGAAAAAAATCCTGTTCTGAAATCAGGCAATGTTTCATGGGTTTACAGCCCTTCTTATTCCACGTTCCACATTTCATCTTTGTAACCTTTGTATGTGAAGACATGTTAGAGATGCATACTGTAGCCTATTACCATAATCAAATATTATTGAATGACTGGTGTGTAATGTGGAAATACTGAATGTAAAAGCATAGCTCCTTAAATGTTCCTTAATACATTGGTACCCCTTCAACCACACTAGCACACACAGACATTTATCAGACACTACCAGCTGCAAGGTTTTCTCCCGAGTGATCACTCTTCCCTGTAATTGAAATGGTTCCAATTTAAATCAGTTCAATGGTATTGGCCTTTACATTTCTGAATTGAATGAAATGTCTGAGGTATGGTCCCTTTAAAAAACACGCTCTTGTAAATGTTATAAATATTATTAAAATATTAGAGACATGAAATCCATACATGACCTCCCCCATTTAAAGCAGCAGAGGAAAAGGGCTCAAAATTATTGGGATGCTTTTCTTAATACAGTAACAATCAACCTAAAACGAAGTATGAGATTCCATATTTCTTATTTTGTAACTGTAAAATAACTATAATCAAACCTTGGAGAATTGTCACCATTTCACATGACTGACAACAGAGATATTGCTGATAAACAGAGATATTGCTGATAAATGCCCTGCTACACAGCAGCCATAACTGTCAGGCATTGACACCATCTACTGAGGAAACATTCCCTTCAAAGTCAGTGAAATATGTTACAAAGCCAATGTTGTGATACGTTCAGTGGTACCGTCAAAGCTCAACAACAACTAAAGGCAATTATGAGGAACATTTTGATTTAGGTGGGTTTTGGTGTGGCAGGTAGAATGTCACATTGAGCCAACGCTGATGACGGGGCAACACAGCGCCCCTAGTGGAGCTGAAGGGTAAAAGTCCTGTCAGTGACAGACAACAATTCCTTTGCCAAAATGCAAATGGGGCCAGTTCTGTCTGAGCAAGAGGACATTTTTGCATTTAAATTTTAGTTATTTAGCATACACCCTTATCCTCCAAATAATTATTTTACCTGAACTTTATATATTACAAACCATCTCCTGTAGTGTAACGTAGTAACATTTTGTACTGTGCTTTTGATTGTATTCATGTTACAGAGAGTTGTTTGCCAGATGTTATGCCTTTGACCAGGTTGACATTGTAAATTCAAATATATTCTCAATCGGTTTAGTTAATAAGTTTACACCATATATCTGCCATACTTCAGTGGAGATCCTATTGGACGTAGAAAATGATGCTGAGCCATTCTTTAGGTAACAGCAGAAAGTCTGGTCAGAACCAATCCAAAAACGCTGCCAAGGTCACCTGGTTTGTGTACTTCTTTAAAATACTCAAGCCTTGGATCTGCTGAATCCATTTGTTTTCTTCCATTCTTTCCCGCACTACATTCCTCTCTCAAACTGGCAGTTTTTATTGTCGTCACTTTTTCCCGTTTTGGAATCGGATTACAATTGAGATTGGAAAACCTGTAATCTTTAATGTTGCTGAAGCCTACACCGCCAGACAAAGCACTGCAATGTCACCGGCTAACATGAGAAGAATATCCAGACAGCCAAAATGCTTGAGAAGCTGTACATATTCTGCCTATAAAGTTAGTCTAGACAGATTAATATTATTATCCTTTTTGTGTCTACTTCTGAGAAGATGTTTCTCTGCTGACTCATAAACATTAGAACTATCTACAACTGCATTTTTGCATCTGCCGGAAATATGCAACTAGCAGCCAAATGATTCACCATCTTTGATAGCCAATTACAGAGAATAGCTTTATTTCCGATGATAATAATAAACATTCCAGGAAATTATTAAAATCCATTCATCTTCATCAAACCCCATTTGACCCCTCAGTTCCTCTCATTTCTATCATCAACTCCATGTGAATACTCAGTTCCTCTCATTTCTATCATCAACCCCATGTGAATACTCAGTTCCTCTCATTTCTATCATCAACCCCATGTGAATACTCAGTTCCTCTCATTTCTATCATCAACCCCATGTGAATACTCAGTTCCTCTCATTTCTATCATCAACCCCATGTGAATACTCAGTTCCTCTCATTTCTATCATCAAC
>JACXGJ010013809.1:0-15705 GCA_016801105.1 Esox niger | reverse complement strand
TGTGTGTGTGTGTGTGTGTGTGTTTGTGTGTATGTGTGTGTGTTTAATGACGTTGGAGAGGGACCAGACTTCAGCCCCTTTCATCCCTGTCGTGGACACTGAGTTCATTGAAGCAGGGAGCTTTACTTTTCAACCTCCCTCTCCCTCCCTCCCTCTCCCTCCCTTTCTCTCCTCCTTCATATCTCCTTCACACCCTCTCCTCTCTCCATTCCTTCCTCCCGAGCACTCTCCATCTCCAGTTTGCCCCTGCTCCCACTCACTGCCTACCTCTCTGTCTTTATCTTTCTTCTCTCTCTCTCCCTTTCTCTCAATCTCCCACTCATTCTCCCTCCCTGTCCCCACCTCCCTCCCTCTCTCCCTCGGTTCCCTTCACCTGATCCAATTCTTTCTTCTGTCGGAGCCGCTCAGCGTCATCAAGGACCGTGATCTTAGGCAGCTTTCCCTCTTCTGCTCTCTGCTTTCTGATTGTCAGTGGACTACGGCTCTCTCCTTTACCAGCGTGCTGCTTTTACGTCTGGAGGCTGGAACTTGTCTGCTGGTAATTTGGAAAACATGGGTTGAATACACGGTAGGACAGGGAGGCACTAGAAAAGCCAAAGTCTCCACTGCTTTTTTTAAACACGTCATTTGAAAATACACAAGTACAGCAAATGAAGCGACCATCCTTGTTAAAACACCTGGGTTTAACATGCTTCTGTCGTCCTGGTCTTAAAGTCTGATTGTACATTTGTTGCCAGGAGTAGACATTCAAAAGACTCATTGTGAACTGATTGGACTAGATGTTTCTGAGACTCTGTGTAGGGTCCTGACAACAACACAAGCAGGAAGGTTTCTAATTATTGCCAGTAATTATCTACAATCCCTCCAGAGAAACAAAGACAGTGGTGTCCACCAGAAAACAAATGACCATATAATGATTCAATGCAACAGCCTAAATTAAATTATATAACCCATATAGAAAGAAATATATTCCTGAAGAAACCACCTGGAATTTAAAAGGGGTTCATATATTCCCAAATCCAATGCCAGATACAATATTGAATTAAACATCGCACAGAAAGGTCAAAGGCTGTATGTTAAATCAGGAGTGGGAAGGAGAACCTAAAGGCTAGTTTATTCCGAGATCATTCTTTACTGGGTCACCATCCCACCACCTGTCCTGGACATCACTGTGAAGGGAGGAGATTGTGATGGTATACATGGTATTGCATGCTGGAAAAACCGAAGGTGGTCAATTGGTGACCAGATAGGTATGCAGGAATACTATATATTGGTCCCTGAATTTTTATATCTAGAGGGCCCAGCGTACATGATGCTTTCTGAACATATCTAGGGGGCCCAGCTTGCATGATGCTTTCTGAAGATATCTAAGGGGCCCAGCTTGCATGATGCTTTCTGAAGGTATCTAGGAGTCCCAGCTTGCATGATGCTTTCTGAAGATATCTACTGGTCCCAGTTTGCAGGATGCTTTCTGAAGGTATCTAGGGGGACTAGAATGTATGATGCTTTCTGGAGATATCTAGGGGGCCCATCATGTAGGATCCTGTCTGGAGATTTCTAGAGGCATCTAGGACCTTTACGGGATATAACTAGGGGCCTCAGTAAACAGGACCCTATCAGAACCTAACCAAGGGGGCCAGCATGTACACTACTGTTCAAACAATTGCGGTCATTTAGAAATGTCCTTGTATTTTACAGAAAATAAAAATCTGTACATATTTTGTAAACAAAAATAACATCAAATTGAGGTGAAATACAGTGTAGACATTGTCTACATCAAAAATGTCCAGATACACTTGAATGAAAGATTTGCAGAATTTCTAGATGTACTTTGTAGTCTACTCCAAAACCTAAATATCGGTCTGTTTCTAGTGTAAAGTGTAAATTGTGTGTACCACTCCCTTATAATTAGTGTTGTGTAAGCACAGCCTATACCACAGCTATGATATTATTAATGTATTAATTATCCATACTTAAACAATAAAACATGAAACTAACAGAACAAAACAAGTGTGTGTGTGTGATTGTGTGTGTGTGTGTGTGTGTGTGTGTGTGTGTGTGTGTGTGTGTGTGTGCGTGCGTGCGTGCGTGCGTGCGTGCGTGCGTGCGTGCGTGTGTGTGTGTGTGTGCGTTTGTGTGTGTGCGTGTTTGTGTGCGGGTTTGTGTGTATGTGTGTGTGAGGGTACCCGCTTTGCTGTGAGGAGATTTTGTATCCGTTTTTTAATCCGATTTTACTTCTTGCTTGAGTTCCTTGAGACGGAAGCGAATTTCATGTTGTCATGGCGCGACATGTAGTAAAGTTCATCTGTTCTAGGCTAAGGGACTGTGAAGAGACGCCTGGTTGCACATCTTGTTGGGTAATTATGGGTGTCTGAGCTGTACGTTATATGATTGTGGTGACAATTTGGACTTTGAATTACAATGATATTGGACATAAAACCAAGATGTTATGCAGACAGTCTCCCCTCTGCTTTTAGCTTAAAGACACTGTTGTGCGTACTGTTATGTTTTCTACAGTCAGTTTGTGTGATAAGTGCAAGCACTGTTTTAAGTCAATGAAACCTTTCTAGGTCTTTCTGTGCTGCGTCTCACCATGCTGCTGGGCAGTCAAGCTTAACCTGAATGACACTTGGTCTTGGTGTAAGTTGGTGTTGTATTTAAGAATCAATTTGACTTAGCCATGATACCAACCCATTGTTAGCCTTAGACGTTTTGCCTACCCAGCTTGCTTAATGGGTTCACCCTCGCTACAACTCCAGCTGAGGTTTAGTCCTGTCAATGTATTTTTTACGTATCTTTTACGTTTTCCAAACTAATTGTTCGTCGGGGGCACTGTACCTCTTATATTCGAGAACACACTCTCCTTTATAATACTTTACATTATTACATCTCCAGTCAAGTGATTACAGGTAATGTAAAGACGTATATTGTTTTTACTTTTCAATAACACTGAAGTCTCCGTCATGTTGAAATGAACAAATGTTTGGACAATAAGTGCAGCATAAGTGGGGAGGAGTTCCCTTCTTTACATGGACTTTACACACACTATGCTGAAAGACTGTAATTAACTAGTCCTTTTGGAAAACATGGCATTTGATCAGGACGCAGACTGATTGGACAACAGTTAGCCAAGGGGGCTTTACCATTTGTAAGTTGTGGAACTAGTCAAACTCCTTTCAAGCCTGTGGACATACCGTTTGGTGAAGGTATGGCGAATCAGGATGGTTACACAGACTGGTGCTATTCTCAGTAGCTTTCCATCAGTGCTGGTTTTACCTCAAAGCGAATCATTATTGATGGCCGACAACAGTTTTTCAATCAGGCCTTGCTCTACAGGGGCAAAGCCAAGTGTTTGAGCCTCGATCTTCAATTGCATTTTTGTTCAATAAAATGTCTTGGTAAGTAAGTCATGGTATAAATAAGCCCTAATGTCATTTTTTTAAAGAGAGAGTGCAGCAGGCACCAAGGCAACAGGCAGGTAGGCAGCACTAATGCAGCTCAAAGATTATTTGATTAACGATCCTGGTTGCCTAGAAATGTCAGTCCAGTTTCAAACACAGCATTTCTTTTTTGACCGAGGAAATATCAGTTGAGTAGCGCTTCGAAACTCCAATGTTGGAATTGAAAAGCCACTGTGCCCTGACAGATGTGTCATTAAGCTGCAAGTTCTTCTGAGGGATCCAAAGTCCATACTGTATGTCTGACAAGGGTAGTAGCCCTGCCTATCAAGTCTCTATGATTTGCTGATTGGATCTTAGGTCGCATTATATCTTTATGTCTAGCAAAAAGACAGTTGTCTTTTTGCTAGAGACAACTGTCATATATAGAGACAAGTTGTCATATATCAGCTATTATTTAGCCTGTTTTGGTATAGGCTATTTGGCTAAGTGTGTTGATAACCAACTGTAGACAGGAAATGTCATGGAACCCGAGCCCAATGGTCTGGACTTTTTGTTAAATCCCCTTTTAACTGAGTAAGTGAAAGTAAAGTTTGCACATTATTGCTAAAACCACAAGCACAGCCCGCTGCAGAAAAATGCATCCCACTTTAAGTTATTCAAATGTACATCGCTCCATTGTCCGCAGTTCCTATTGTGCTGTTGGCACGGCCACATAGATTAACATTTCATGCATTGCATCAAATAAAGAAATTATTTCTCCACTCTGAAAAACACTGTGCTATTCAGTGAACACAAAGTAAGTTTCATCAACTGAAAGCTGCTTGTCCAGCTGGGTTTTGACAAAGACCTGAAAGTAAATTTTACCGGAAAGGAGAATGGAGTCGGGAACTTCACCAGTGTAAAGAAGAAGGCTACAACCATTCCAAAGGGTAAATAACAAACGCTATACAAATGGTTCCCAACCTGAGGTCCTAGGACCAGCCACAGGGACTACTGTTCTGTGTAGATTGACGGCAAAGGAAATATATTAAATGAGTTCTAAAGGTCTTCAATTCATCTAGAACACAACAAAATGGGGAGAGAGTGAAGGGGTCTCTATACTTTCCAACGGCACCATACAGACTTGGATTCTTTTGATGGATGTATTAAGGGAATGCGACCAATATAATCTATTGATATGAGGTTAACACTGGAACCGCACTCCTCTTTAACATTGCGTTTGTGCTCTATTGAATGTAACATGTTGGTCGCTGCATGTTTGGCTGCATTTCCGGATGCAACCAAACATGCAGTACAATACTGGTAGGCACACAGAACTGGTAGGCACACACAACTGGTAGGCACACAAAACTGGTAGGCATCGCTAACTGAGTAGCTACTGTATCTCACACCTTCAACAAATCAACTGCTACATCTGGATTTACTTCCTCATACAAAGTAGACAAAGATGCTTTTTCTCTTCAACAAAAAGACCTTTGGAAATATTCAATATTACGTCTTATATATTACTTAGGCCCTGATATTTTGGTTTGCTATGTGTCCGACCAGGTCATGATTACTGCCATTTCCTTTCCAGAAACTCCTGTCCAAATTGGTGAAAGGCTTGGTAGACCCTTTTATGCCACTGTTTATATTCCCTCTGCATGGTGATCGGATCTACTTTTAAACAGCAGAGTTTTCAGAAGACGTTTTTGATGCGGTTCTGTGACTAGGGTGCAAACTGCTTTCAGTAGCAGCAATGAAGTTACACAGCAGGTTTGTATGAGAAAGTGTGTCTCTAAATCCACAGATTGAATCTCTCTAACGTTTCCCAAATACCGGTTTAAGCACTTTAAAGTTTTGTTTAAATGACACCAGGTTATGCTCAATGCACCCTTGTGCCATTGATACAGCTATAGAACATGGCCCCGTCACATCGGCAGCTGTTATCTCTTATTATCGCTACATGTTGACGGCGTGGTAGCCAACCTACCTGGGATTGTTCTGTTCAGTTGTGTCGTTAGTTGGACCGTTTGTGGTGAACCAATTAATATTCAAATGACCCAACCCATATATTTACGTTCTAATAAAGGTTTGAAATGCATCCACACCCGGAGTCACCATTTCACTCAGCATTAAGTAATTGCATTTCTGACTGGAGTATGACTCTGCACATACACTGCAACTCCACCAACATGTATATTTATATCCTATCTGAACCGATGCTTTCATTTTTTAGGGTGGGAGAAATTCTCAGCGTATTTACTTGTATTTCTGTACAACAGGTAGACCCTCAGAAAACGATTCAGGAGATATCAAGAGTGTTATGTAGGGTTTGCCTGGGTCCCAACGAATATCCGTAAAACACCAGAATGTCCCGGTTTCCGACATTCATTACCAAATGTTCCTGTTTTTTCACCACAATAATTATACTGTAATGTTTCCAAACACAAGCCAGAGCCAAACAAACAGCTGCTTAGCTAATTCTCATCAAAGCTCAGAGCGCCCCGCCCCCACTCCACCAACCACTAGCACGGATGATGACCAACACATACATGTGCGCTTGCATTAACCTGCGGTTACACAAGGGTCCCGGTTTGGGGGTTCGAAAATGCGGTCACCCTAGTGCTACACCAAGTCTTGTCGAATAACAAAAGCAGACAGTGATGACGACTTCATGAATCCATTGACACAGTTCTGCTGTTTTCGGTCGATTTACAGCCCGTGTCATAAGCGGAGGTCCAAGGCAGGCTGGGCCAGGGAATCGAGGTCATAAGACATGCACCGTGAGCAGATTAGAGACATATAATAACCACGCGTAGACGAAACAAACCTCGATACTCCAGATCGCATGACAATCCCGAATCGCTGTTTGAATCCGATATATTTCACTGTGTTCAAATACAGTAACGTGGCTATCCGACTAGCGGTTCACTGTCAGCCTCACACTGGTGCGATAGAAAGGGGATAAAGAGCTACATTTGCACTCAGGTCAGGTGCCTCCCCCCTGGCCTCACTCCCAGAACAGGGCTGTGATGATCCCCCCCGAGCCACTGGGGTTGCTGTTGACATTTGAGCGAAATGAAGTGTTTAATACAATAGTCTCTTGTATAAATAGGGCCTCTCCTTTTCTCTGCCCCGCGTAGTTACATGGGTTTTCAGACTAGAGGTTCGCTGGTAAGAGGTTGTCGGTAAACACAACTGAACAGAAGATGTGATTCACCTCAGGTGATTTAACCTTTGACACTAGAGGACCTAACTTGGAATTTTGAACAAACTCACTCAAAGACCCGGGTAAACGGCGATCCCGTAAATGTCACGACGATAGTTGTGAATGCAGAATGCAGAAAAGGGAAGGCAAACACAGCGTGGGCAAAACGCGACGGTCCTTCTCATGCCCCTGGAACAGCAAAGACTCAGGTGTTGGGAAGCCAGTCTTCTGAACGCAGCTTATCATTAGTCCGCAAAACGAATCCCTGAGGGAAATGCACCCGTCACTCGATTCAATGAACCAACTCCATTAAATCATGGCCTGAGGGTGTAACCTCGACCTCACTGTTTGCACTGAAAGCAACAGCCAGTGTCAGGGGATCGAGCTTTTAATCCGCTTTTGGTAAGGGCTTGTTACGTCTTGATAATCATCGGAGATCCAGCCTTTGTATGAACTCAAAAGGGATGGGCCCAGATATGGTTTCCCATTATTCTCCAGTATGTTTGGTATGATTAGAATGTGAATCGCATTCATTAAACTGTTAATGGATTCTTACAGTACGAACTGCTCTAATTGTTTCTTAGGTAGAGAGAGCGAGGGATAGAGAGAGAGCCATAGAGAGAGAGGAAGAGAGAAAGTGAGAATTTAGCCCGGGCGACATACAGGGTTCAACGAGGTCAAACGTCAGAGTCTGGGTAATCAACAGAACGACTTTGTTTTGCTTCATTAGATTCATTTCACAGAGGTAATACATATTGATCTAAATTCGTATAAGGGTGCTGGATTTAGCCAGGCAGTATGTTATTCTTATCTAAAATAAAAAACAGTAATCTTGAAAGAGTGGAATAAGCATCTGCTACTCAAAACTACTAGAAGGAATAGGCTCTCGCTCTTCAAACCGCATGTGTTGAAAACAGTCCCGCACTATAGAAGACTATTTCTCTCCTTTAAAGTGTTTCTCTGCCTCCCAATCCTTCTTAAGGCGACAGTCTGCCGTAGTGCATTGCACACTATTGATCATAAGTGAGATAAAAATACAGAGGATAAAAATACATGTTCTACCTAAGTCGGGTTTTGAATACTGGAAACCTGACGCGAAA
This sequence comes from Esox niger, assembly GCA_016801105.1. Taxonomy (NCBI): domain Eukaryota; kingdom Metazoa; phylum Chordata; class Actinopteri; order Esociformes; family Esocidae; genus Esox; species Esox niger. The sequence continues at coordinate 8,014 of JACXGJ010013809.1, read as the reverse complement.
CTGGCGATGAGACATTAAACGACAACAGTTCGAGGCCTTGCAAGATCATGCGTCAGACGTGCCTCCTCGGACACGATTCAGCGGCGCTAATGCGTCGCTATGTACACAAACCATCGCAGATCGAAAATGTCATCAATGAATAATACATTTGATTCATGCATTTTAAATTTCCGAGAAAGAGAGAGAGAGAGAGAGAGAGACTGCACACAGTAGTGCTCGTGTGATGTGATCTCGGTGATTGCATAATCATTTCAAAGCGTTGAGACAGAGCAAACCTTCCTCTGTATGAAGTCCGTGCATACCTACAGGTCTTTGCAGCGTGTCAAGTATATCAAAGCCAGAGACTAGATCCCGAAGTCTTTGACTGCAAAAAGAAAGAAAGATGAAGGAGGAGACAGACTCATATGTGACGGATACACACTTGTATACAGAAAACAGGAACATGAATAGGATATAGACTGCAATAAAAGTTGGACAGAGTCTAGTCAATCTATCTCACATGCCAGTGGGAAGAAAAATGTCCCTTCGTTTTGTTTACCGCTTCTTTTTCCTCGCACCTTTTAGCCTGACACATTTGCAAATAAAGACAAATCTATTTTTTTATGTGAAACAAGATGAGATACTTAGCAGACGGGTGCTGTGTTAGACTACAGTCTAAGTAATGGAGGGGGTGTCAAGGCCGCACTCGTGGGTTATATCACACACATGAACCTTTTGAGCACAACCTTACTGTGGGAATAACTGAATGGTTATAACAATGATGCATTAGGCGCTTCTGCTTGTGCGCGTGCGCGTGTTTGCTCGTGCTTTCTGAAGGATAGGATTCGGGGGTGCTGACGGGGACGAGTTTTGACAGCGTGAAAGTAGCACACTAGGAAATTAGATGGCAAAAGGAAAAAGTAGGATCGGGTTGTGAGCATGTGACAGCTTTTTTCGCCGGGGCGTCGGAGTAGAGACGAACCTGAATATGTCACCATTTACAGAAAGAGCTATTGACTTTCTGTCATGACCATAATAATATAGCGAAGTTGACAGAGTTTGGTGTGGTTAACAAATTAATGGAGAGATGTTAAGGAGGTGGAAATCATATTTATTTAATACGCCGGGACTTGATGTGCGCGACCTTTTAAAGACAAGACATAGTTATAAATAAAACAAAAGACCGCGTTTTTGCCATTTAGACCGTAACTGTGTTGGACTTACAGAACCAGTCAGACGTTTGGGCACGCTTTTCTTGGGTAGGTTAGTGCGTCCCAACGTTTGACTGGTACTGTAAGTCTCCGCTTGCTTTCCTATGAAATACACGTATTGACAGGAAGTTACATAAGGCCACAATTTGCATTGAAATACATTCTTATTGAGCTGGCTGCCGTGGTGTTTCATGGCCATGATCAGCCAACTGATCCACACAGAACCGAGACATGAGAAAATGCCCCAGTTCTGTTACCATACCAAAAGAGAGGATTCTGTGTGGTGATAACAGGCTATGTTTGTTTTGGCCTTTTATAATAGAAATAAAGTCAAGCAGAAAGGTAGTCAGCAGAGCGCAATCCTCAGTTCTCGTGATAAGCCTTTCTCTTATATTCAGCATATACCTTTGCTCTTGATCACATGCCCAACACATACTATTATAACAAACCCAGTCAACCTAAACAACACTCGTCTTAGCTGCTGACAGACAGAGCAAGAGAATGGAAATGAAAAACTGAAACCTACACAGCAGAAACCTGCATGGTGGTTCTGTGATCAACTACAGTGTATCATTTATCTGTTCGTTTAGATTCAAAATACATTTCCTTTTCCATTTAGGTTCATTGTCTGTTTATGTTAATTTATAAACATTATTTTGATAAAGATTAAGTCATTACTTGGCTATAATGGCCCCTTAACCAAGTTAAACCTAAATTACAACATATTTTTTTACTTAAAAGTAAAAGTAGTACACTTTTAACAGGAATAGCGTGGTATTTGGCCTGCTACGTGCTGAAACCTATGTCGACACAAGTAAAATCTAATGTCATGTTGAGTTCTTGAATGCAGCATTGTAATTATTTTGGAGGAAATGATCTACAGTTAAAGTAGTTCAAAGTATGATCCTGCAAACAGAGCAGTTCTTCCCAATCTCTTGCCAAATGTATCACCACATTAGAGACATTTATTTCCCTCAGATCACATACAGAAATCTAATCAAACATTGATAAACTGACCTAAATGTTAGTCTAAATGTCATAGTGAGCAATCACAGAAGCAATATTTGGGATTCCTTGCAATGAGAGTACCAACAACGTAGTAAATATCATCAGTATTTATCTGTTTTATTTAGATATTAATACTATTTGTACATTGTTGCAACACTTCATAACTAGTACTGAAATGTTTATTAATTATTTGGAAACATTTGTTTGAGTAAATTCTACTTACAGTACATGATTGTTTATTAATAATGTTTTATAATTAAATTCCACATTTTCCACAAATGTTTCCCAAACCAAAAACACCCCTTTTAAACTGAGAGACAGAAATAAAAGAGAGCGAGTCAGAGAGATTTGACATAGAGAGTAAGAGATAGAAATAACACAGAGATGGACAGACAGAGAGCGCCAAAGAGAAAGAGATGATAGAGGGAAAGAAGAGAGAGAGGGCAGAAGAGAGAGGGAACGCATGCACGTACTCACTGTTTGGCCCTGTCTTGGATCTGGTGCAAATGTGTCCCCCAGCGCACCTATCTCAGTCCCCATTTTCTACTGGTGCTGCCCATTCATTTTAAATCTATTTTCTCCTGTCTTGGCAGCCGGGAGTCCAGTGTCTGGGAAGTAAATGAATGGTCACTAGTTTGAATCTCCGAGCTGACACTGCAAAATCGGTGGTTGTGCCCTTGATCAAGGCAGTTAACCCTAATTAGCCCTGTAATCTGCTCAGGATACAAGCTATGATTAAGCGAGCAAAATGTGATTTTCCTGGTAAATTATTTATCTCAATCGCTGCTTGTGGACCTGAAGCCATGGACCACGCTCCAGGACTAGCAGGCCTAACGTCACCAAGCCTTCCCAGTACACGGTCCAGCTGATCTTCTGGTCGTTATGTTGTCTTGACCACTGACCTCTGGCTGTGAAAAGCCGACGGACATTTTCATTTCCTCCAGACATGCTGACTTTGAGCTGTTTAAAACCCCTTTGACTATTTTTGAAAGCAGGGAATTGAAAGCCAATTGACATAAACATTTACTCCTCACAGTACATTTTTCGATCCGCTGGTCATGTGACCATTTTATTAAAATCTTAAATCATAATAAGGGATTGTTTACTATTTTTTGGTCTCCGCCATTGCCGGAAGAGGACTGGCCACTGTTGATTTCTTTTTGTGGTCGTAGGTTAGGTATCTGGAAACGTGAACATCCCGTCCACAAAACAGCTAATGCGTCTGACTGCACTCAGAGAACCAATGCTCTTGGCAGAGCTAGAACAAATGTGGTTAAAAACACCTTTTGAAAGTGAATCATTAACTTTGACATCTTGATAGGTAAGAAATGATCCAACTGATGATTTCAATCTGACATCACGAGAACCATTGCAATTCAAGTGCCTGTCTGTTTATGTCACCAGGCAACAGTATAAGCTACTATTCGATGACTGCCGATTTAATAAAACATCTCTAATTAATATTTTAGGATTGATTCTGAATTATTATCTTTATTCATTGGTCTTTAGGATCTGAGGCAAATAAATTGTGTGGCTCGACCGTGGTCTTGCTTATAGCAGGAGATGTGTTAAAGGGGCATTAAAACAACATGATGATTTCCACTACTGTAACTGCAGTTAATCACCTCTGATATAAGTACAGTGCTGCCCAACCCTAAGACAATGGACAGTGAGCAGGAATTCATGATAGAGTTTTCACCATTCAAATTCAGAATTGTTTTTAGGGAATTGAAAGAAGGATGTGCCATTTGAAGACACCTCATTTTTTGGGATTGCTGTGTGACTTGATTCAATAATAAAAGCAGTATCAGAACAGTGCCATATCCCATTACAATAATAATACTGATTGCATTTAGATGAGTGGATGTAAAGCTTGGAATTCTGGATAAAAAAGCACTGACTCTTTATGTTCATGATGAATGCAGAGGTTGTAATCCCACATCCTATCTCCAAGTAAGCAAATTACTCCTTTGTAGTCCTTCTAATGCTTCTCACTTTTAACTGGTCTATTGAAATTGTGATCAGAGAGAGAAAGCTTTGAATCTACTGGACTGGCCACGAGTCCCCTTTTCTAACTTTCACACTCTTTCGCTCTCTCATTAATTACAAAATCTGTCCAAAGCATTGAGAAAGGGAGGGAATGGGGGGGATGGGAGGGGTTATTTTGTGGGGGCGGAGTGGGAGAAGAGCCTATCAGCTCTTCTAAGATTGGTGGTTAAGTGGGGCCTGGAGGTTAAGGATTCCCTGTTTTAATTATGCACTGTCTTTCTGCTTCTCTGTATACATTTCTCTTCGTCTCTCTCTCTCTGCTCAGGTTCAAATGTCTGTTGAAGATTTTTTACATAAATAAGGTCATCGGTATAAGAGTTAATGAGGTGACCACAATCTGTTGGCAGAGTAGCCAAATGTTTGCCGTCTGTTCACCTTCCTACAGGGACACGTTTGCTTACGTGTTTATTTTCATTTAACTAAAACAATGTCTGCTGGGCAACCGTGCCGAGGGTGTTGTTCACGCTCTTGTCATTCTTTATTCAGGTGTTGCTTGGCGACCTCCCATCTGAAGGATTATTTGTGTGGTTTGGTGTCCTCTTCCTTCCTGTGATTTCATACTGAGATAGGGAGATGAGGATAGAGAGTAATTAGAGAATTGCGAGGGGAAGGGAAAGAGAGGAAGAGATTCTCTGAGAAAGGGAAAAAAAATAGAGACAGAAAGAGAGTGTGGGGAAAAGAGAGGTGAGATGAAAGTGGGAGGCCTCATTAAAAAAAATGTATTGACGGTCAAAAAGTTAGAAAGACTTGTGATGAGGTCGGCCATTTTTTCACTGCCACAGTGTCAGTGAGAGGAGATGGTGCAGATTATATTTTATCAAAGTATCACGAGTCAGGAAATAAAAATGTTGAAATAAAACTCTTTGATATGTGCTAAATCAAATACCCAGTATGACATTACTGGTGTTAATACTGTTCATATTTGAAACCTCACTTTCCCTTGAATCTTGACATGGAGTACTAGTTATGTATTGGCAGTGGTGAGAGCCAGACTTGGCAGGCAAAGTTGGACTTCAATACATCGCAAATAGGGCTTAAAATGGAACAGACACAAACAAACAACAACTAAATGAGTGGTTAAACAAACGAGGTTGATTGCGCAATTACAAATGACCCAGACAAGTCTCTCCCATTGCTCTAATAGTCTATCTACCAGGATGATAATGAGGAAACCATGGTGGCAACATGAAGACAGCAGAAATACTACAGTACAGTAGTGAGTTGGTGAACCGTTCAGAATGTTCTGTATATCTGCATAAATCGGACCTAATCTTATTAGTCTTTCCAGTAAGTGAACTTGGTTGGATAAAAACACAAAAATAAGTACTTTTCCATTTTTCATTGACACTAATTGATCCAACGAGTAACCCACACCTAGGCCAATCTAATTAACAGCTGATGTCTGTCTAAGCTAGACTCTGAATCTAACTAGCACTCACTATCTTAGCATCTGTCTTGCTTTCTCTCGCCAAACTCTGACACTCTGACAAAGACAAAAAAAATGTGGCGCCCAATAATTTACTGCTAACATAACTTATTAACTTCATCCCTTTGAATTGTGCTTTGAATCAGTTCCAAAACATGTTTTATGACCAAGCGATATTTCAGTAAGTCCTCTTGGCTTGTGTCCTAAATGTTACCCTGTTCCCTATGTAGTACGCTACTTTTGACCAGGGGCCAAGGGGAAGTCATAAGGCTCTGCTCAAAACGAGTGTACTGTGTAGGAAATATGGAGCTGTTTGGGATTTGTGGGAAACTGAAATATTGTGAATTGAACATGAGCTTGAAAAACTGTAGTTCTCTCTCTCTTTCTCTCTCTCCGTTTTCTGCAACTACGCCACCGCAAAGTAAGAATTGTCCAATAGCGTTCTCGATCCATTCCAGATGGAAATCGCGCTGGTTATATCACAGAGCTCTCGTCGCTTGGATCTGACAATTCGATCTCAGAGATGCAAAGAAAGGCTTGACCTCCGACCACGACATACACAGGATCCCAGATAGTTGTCCTGGTAGGGCCGTGTCGGGGTCGTGGTACGGCCGTGTCGGGGTCGTGGTACGGCCGTGTCGTGGTCGTGGTACGGCCGTGTCGGGGTCGTGGTACGGCCTTGTCGGGGTCGTGGTACGGCCGTGTCGGGGTCGTGGTACGGCCGTGTCGGGGTCGTGGTACGGCCGTGTCGGGGTCGTGGTACGGCCTTGTCGGGGTCGTGGTACCGCCGTGTCAGGCCGGAACGCTGGGACAGGGACAGGACATAGGGACTGGATAGAGTTTCACTGGTGTATCTTAATTTACCAGTAGTGTGAAGTCACGTGATTCATCTAAATACGTCAGGATGAATGACCCCCTGAACCGAGTTTGATGTGTGTGTGTGTGTGTGTGTGTGTGTGTGTGTGTGCGTGGGTGGGTGTTTGTGTGCATTTGTGTTTGTATGTGTGTGTACAAGTGAGTTCCCTCTTTAAAAAATAACTACATGTGTGGATTGGATACTGAGGAGTTGAGATGCAAAATCAATGTTTAATCTTTTCTGGGGCAAGGCAGAGCTCAGGCAAAGAGCCGTGTCTGTAGCCAAATTGAATAATGGTTATTATCACATATTACTTCCATTCATATTCAATTGATCTACCACATTGAGTAGCTGTCATTGTTTAGCTGAAACAGGAGCAGGGTAGGTTCTCCAAACCCCATTTTGCCATCAATTATCAGGTGACTGACCGTAAACTAAGAAAACGGCAGAATTGAGACTTCTATTCTATTGATCTATTAAAAAGATGAAGGAGTAGAAAAAGGCAGATAATTGCTTTGCTATAAAAAACATATTTTTTTATGTTTCTGACAATATTGACTGCATGTTACTGGTTTCAATTTGATTTATTGTGCCCTACTCAGCAGTTACCGTGTCCAGATATGGTCAACATGAAAACGGTCCTACAAATTAGAATTTTTTCAATGATTACATGACATCTTGCTAGCGTTGAAAGATAATGTCATTTTGACACAGGGCCCTCCGTTCTGTAAGTATTATTAAGTCCAAAGGACGACAAAGTCAAATGTGCTTTTTTTGCTGCACATTCCTGGAAGAAAAACACAATTAAAAGATGGATATGAGGCATGAGACAGAAGTATGGACTATCACCTTTTATTTATGTCTGTTTCAACACCTCTATGCCTTCCCAACTTAGAGGAACATTTAGCTCACAGGTGTTTGATCATTGATCACAGGTGTTATGTGATCAGGGGTTTTCTATTACATTGTTTGGTAGGTTCAGTGAAATTACTAACAACCTCCATAATGCTGGGGTGCTGTAATGTTTATTATGGTGTATTAATATACTGTAGAATCACATCCTGGTTTCATCTTGCTTTATTGGTGTTGTCATAAATAATGAGCTGCAATGACAATAGAGTTCAAACTGATACTGCTTCGTATATTTCTGTATGTACGCTAAAAGTGTGTTAACAAGACATTATGTAGCTTTGCCCATATCCCAACCAACGTCTAATCTTATTACTCTGGTATCTGATCCTGCCTTGTCTAACCCTGTCTTTCTACTGTGTTAGGTCACTGGCCTCACTGATACTGTCTTGGTCTGCCTACTGTGTTAGGTCACTGTCCTCACTGATACTGTCTTGGTTTACCTACTGTGTTAGGTCACTGGCCTCACTGATACTGTCTTGGTCTGCCTACTGTGTTAGGTCACTGTCCTCACTGATATTGTCTTGGTCTACCTACTGTGTTAGGTCACTGTCCTCACTGATACTGTCTTGGTCT
>JACXGJ010013808.1:0-15705 GCA_016801105.1 Esox niger | reverse complement strand
TGGGCTGGTTGGTGGGCTGGTTGGTGGGCTGGTTGTTGGGCTGGTCGGTGGGCTGGTTGTTGGGCTGGTTGGCGGGCTGGTAAATGGGGTGGTAGGCGGGCTGGTCGGCGGGCTGGTCAGTGATATCATCAAGTGACTGGTAAAAGGATGCCACCAGAGCGTGACAGGAAATTGACAGATTTGCTAAGCGTTTCGCCCATACCATTTGTTGTCATGTGTAGCTGACTACTCCAAGGATGACTTCCAGTGAGTTGGGAGGGGATCAATAATAAACGCATCAATGCAAACGTGAATTATGCAGTTTATGGTCCACTTAAATAATAAAAGAATACAACATTGAAATTAACATCCTCATGTTGTTAATTTAATATAAATGTATAGGATATAAACCTCAGGAACATATAAACTTTGAAACCTCTGTTGAACTTGACCGAATTATAACCCAATTTTTCGGCAACTTCAGACATTTAAGCAGATGCTCCTGGCGTGCACGTAATCCTCATTAACATGAATACCAAGGTGCCACACAGAAGGTACAGGTCTGTGAGAGACAGAAATCTTGCTTGTTTGTAGGTGACCAAATACTTATTTTACAGAGGAATTTACCAAGAAATTAATTAAATATCCTACATTGTGATTTTTTTGAATTTTTTTTCTCATTTTGTCTCTCATAATTGAAGTGTACCTATGATGAGAATTACAGGCCTCATCTTTTTAAGTGGGAGAACTTGCACAATTGGTGGCTGACTAAATACTTTTTTGCCCCACTGTATATAGATTTTTTTTTTTTAATGGTCACAAACGATTTACGTGTACAATCAGGCTCTGCTTACCGGCAAGTTGTACATGTTGTATGTACACGTCTCGGTCCCACCTAGAAAAATTATGGAAATTGATTCTCTGCTTTGATTAGAGCTGGTTAGGGCATAACGTTTACTGGCCCTTTAATGCAGATGTTACTTTCACTTTTGTCAATCATCAATACATTGCATTAATAGGTAATGTTGAAAGGTTTGTTGTACAAATCTAAGGAAGCCAATGACACATTTTAAAAGGTTTGGCATTGGCCCAACCCATTGGTTTTGGAGTCAATCAGACTGAACCCATCTTTTTCTGTAACCAATCAGAGCTTCTGGTTGTTGTTTCTGCGACCAGGAAGTGGTCAGGGAGGTGTTAAAGCACTGGGCGGAGTTTGGAACGTTTTGAATAGGACACAGAGTTTGGCCCAAAGGTGGCGCTATAGCTATAGATTTGAACTAAACATACATTAAGTCACATGTCATTTTAGATACCACTGGCCTATTTTTAAGTCAGTGAATGATATGTTTTGCCATAGAGATAATCATTTCAAAAGAGTTGCATACTGTATCATTCCCGGGATGATGACATGTTTACTGTTTTATTGTTTAATATACATTTCTGTTTGCAAACTTTGGATTAGTGCAAGCGTTTACCAAATATGGCACACAAACCTAAAGGATGGTCTGTGTGCAAACATATACCACAACATAGCAAAAGCTCTTAATGGCAATTCCAAGTTTATTATTAATTCTTGTAATAATCCCAGACACATGGATATCATTACAGGAATGTCCGCTGTGTGTTCTGCTGTGATGTATCGTCCATTCTTTATTCCCTCCTGACACTAAACTGCAATTTGTCAGCATGTTGTTAAAATCGTATCTATAAAACCTTTATAATTTAGCAAAACAAGATTCCTGTTCATTCTGCTCCGCATGGCGCTGTCAGCAGAAATAATACAAGTGATAGAAATACTGTTTATATATGAATGGTGGTCGATACAGTTCAAAGTATAAATTATTATAAAGTGCGAAACAACTATGCTCAGTTAGCAGAGTTATAGAATAATATATACAATTACATAAGAGCCCACTATTGCTAACTAGTATCAGAAAGGCAAAAATAATGTACAAAAATAAAACGCCTCTTTTTTCTTTTCTTTTTAACACGAGTTATAAGAGTGAAGAAAATACTTTTTACTATATCAGTTAGGTCCTCGTGTTTGATGTAAATGCTGTCCCTTTGCAACTTTATTATAGATCTACCAGTTCTCCAGACCCAGGTCAGAAACAGCTCATTTCAGGTACATTTGATTATGTTTGGGACAATTCAGTTGGGTTCACTGGAAAACGTGTCCGCTTGCGTTGTGTTGACATAAGTATTTGACTGTAGGTGAAGGGTATATATAGTCATTTACACATATTTACCAGCAGAATGGTAAGTTGCATGTTTGTAGAAGGGGCTCCTCTTTGCATTGTGTGTGTGCTTCTCTGACATTGGTGAGGAGGGGCAGGTTCCCCGAGTGACAGAGTCTCTTATTACATATATAGGCGAAGACTGTCCATAGCTAAAACGATTCTCTGCTCTTGGTGTGGTCATAATGGCCTCATGGCTGGGTGTCTCCCTGTCCTTGTAGTCCACTTCCCTCCGCCGTTTGGAACTGAGGCCGGCCTGATGTTGTGCTTGGTGTTTAAAGTGTCTTTTAGACTTTCGATGCTGCATCTCTGACGAGGAAAGCGAAAAGAAAGAGTCTATAGCAGAGGATGACTTTGGAGCTTTCATTTTAGATTTTGCTCGGTGGTTCTGATAGTGTCCATCGCTGTTTATTTGAAGTGGACTTTCCTTCTTGGACGCCACTGAAATGTAGTCATCGATGTCCTCCCATTCCTCCTGCTTCAGCTCCCTTTTCTCGGTTGAGAAATCGCCTAGTGATCCAGCTGGTGCTTTTCTCTCCATGTCGGGACTATATTGGGCTTCCTCCTCCTCGGTTTTAATGGCGCGCTTTTTCAGATTCAGGCCTTTGTCATAGGTCGTTGGGCTCTTTGGGACTCTGTGGTAGTCCTCACAGCTGTATCCCTTTCCCATTGTGTCCTGGTGTTTTTTTTCATGGCTCTTCTTGGTGGCGAGATAGAGAAAGCGCTGGGGGCAGAAGGAGCAGCGAAACCGTTTCTCTGTGCTGGAGCTGCGGGCGGAATTGTCAAAGCAGGAGCCGTTTTCCATGCAGCTCGTGCACACGTAGTCCCTGTCCTCGGCGGTCCCGCAGCCGGAGCTAGGGGTGTCCCCGGGTGGACAGTGCTTCCCGCAGGTACGACAGAACGTCGGATGGCAGCCAATGACGTGCGCTCGCAGGCCGGACGCGGTTATGAAGTTACTAGCACAGATGTCGCAGGTGTACGTCGTTTTTGGGCTGCTGTTCCTCAGACGTTGTCTCATCTCCGTGCCCTTGCTCTCGTCGTCACGTCTACAGGATTCTTTCAGGTGGTCGACCCTGGTCTCCGGCGCTACTGAGGGTGTCACGTCGTAACGGAAGCGATGCCTCTCTTTCCTTCGTTTGGATCTCAGTTTCTTGCCCTTCTTCTTAGATTTGTACGAGTAATAGGGACGCCAGAGCTGGTCAGCTGTGTCACGGTCTGTGAGCTCATCACATGGCTCTGGTTCGATGACGGATGAGGCTTCCGTCCTGAAGCGGAGGCTGGGGCTACCCATGCTGCCCCCTGCAGGCTGCACCTGGCCTCGATCCCTACCGCTCTCCTCTTCCTGGCTCCAGCAGCTTTTTTTCCTCTTCCTGGGAAAGAGCTTGGAGCCTTTTATCCTCCGTCGGATGATGGCCTCATTGCCGATTTTCACTGTGATCTGGCAAAGTGGCAGAACGTGACCATCCACAGAGGGACCTGGGCATGCAGGCTTGGCGATGTACATCTCAGTTTTCCCGCCTGCTGTCTTGCTAGGCGCCAGGCTCTCAGCCCCAGTCAGAAAAAGCTGACTGGTCATGGCTTCGATTCTTTGTGCTGCAGCTGAACAGAGCCTGTTCAGAGAGCCGGGCGGGTTCATTTCTAAGAACGGCACGCTGTGACTGTTGCCCTCTGAGCTGCTAAATGTTCGGAATGCTCCTCTTCCATAGACAGGGGCAGGAGAACCTCCACCTGCCTGCGTGGTTGTATGGCTATAAGGTGGCCCGTTGTGTTCCGAGTCCTGCTTTTCTGTGCATGTGTCCTGGTCACGGGGCTGATCAAACGTGATGCGTGGCATTTCTGATGCCACTGCCTTCGGGGTAGCCATGAATGTCACGGGCATCGACAGTAAGTCAGCATCGTTGTTACTTATTGCGCCGCCATCCTCTAGTGGTGGAATGGGAGAACTGTAGCCCAGGGGTGCCTGTTCACTGTCTTCCATTCCTCCGGAGTAGGTCTGACTATAAGTCTTATACCGTCTCTTTCTAAACTTCATGGGTAGAAGCCTGTAGAGTTTGATGGGGTAAACACTTCCCTTGAATCCACCGTTTGCCGACTTCTTATTTACAGATAATCTTGGGTCGATTCCATGGAAGGCCTTCTGGTGGTTCTTCAGAATGTAGCATGTCATGAAGGTCTCTAAACAAAATATACACTGGTAGCGTCGTTCGCCCGTGTGCCAGATCTCATGCTTCGTGCGATACTCGGCCAGGGCAAACACTTTATTGCAGTAGTGACACGGGTACGCCCTTTGCCAGGAGTGCACGTTCTCATGACGCTTCAGGCTGGACAGGGTCACGTAGGCCCGTTTACACACACTGCAGTGATAGACCCTCTGGCCTGCACCAGGTTTCACTAATCTATCTACAGACCGCTTTGTTTTCGCTGCGGGGTTCATTTGCAGGCTGGTTGGAGGAAAAGAGTCAGGGAGTTCAGGAGAAGACAGCTGGATCTCAGGTACAGTATTGCCAACGCATGGCATTGTGTCGGATTGGAAGTCCACTCTGGCCTCTTTGTCCGGGGAGTCGTGCCCAGGTGAGCCCCTCGGTACTTTTGGGCACACTGCCTCGTGGTTCCGTAGTCGCTTCAAGTGCATGAACTTCCTGCAGCAGAACTTGCAGAACAAATGACTGACAAACCTTTTGCTGTGCATTTCCGTGTGTACGGTCAAGAGAGATTTTTTGGTGAAGATCTCCGGGCAGTGGTCACAGCCAAAGATTGATATGCTGTCTTCTGTGTGTGGTGAAAGTGGAGGCGGGTCCAGGTCTGTGTAGCCATTATCGACGGCTAGCGGCAGCTCATTGGCTGTGCCTGTGTGCACGTCGGTCTGCGGCCATAAAGATGGTGGTGTCAGTGCAGGTGGTACCATGGCCTTCGTTAATGCCAGGCTGCCTATGGTTTGCTGCATGGGCTCCTGCGCTACTGCCAGTGTGGGACGTGCACTTTTAATCAGCGCAGCTCGCAGTCTGTGGCGCTTTTTAAGCGGGACACTGTTCCTGCTGGCCAGCGGCCTTGGTTGGAACTGAGTGGGCTTGGTGCCATTGTTGTTGTCGCTCTGGCTGGCATCGGTGCACTCTGAGGACCTGGGTGCCTGGCTGGCATCTGTGCATTCTGGGGACCCAGGCCCCTGGCTGACGACGGCGTAGGAGTGTTCTGACAGGGCCTGCGAGGGCTCACTGTTCACCGCAAGCGGGCAGGGGGCATGGCAATCCACTGGAGTCTGTTCATGGTCAGATGGTGGTTTCTCTCCGCGGTGCAGGTCTATTGGGGTGAAGAGGTTGTTGCCAGGACCCACCTGAGTGATGGAGAATGCATTGGTGATCCGTGGACCTCTGGCATCGTCCGGCTCTGCTGGCCTGGAGACCTCTTTATTTGATTTACAGGCACCTTGGGGCTTACCACTGCCCATGGCCATTATAGGGTTGGTTAAAGTCTGGCTTTGTGGCCAGCCTAGGCCCTGCCTCTCTTGTTCCGCCAGTTTCTCCAAAAAGGGAATTCCCAGTCTTTTTCCAGCAGCTACCAGGCACCTAGTGTCCTCTGTGTTCGGCAGTGGTGTAACCTTGGAGCAATAGATGAAGTTGAGGATGCTGGCGAACACCTCGGACCTCAGGTCCATGAGCTCGAGCACCTGGCTCGGCGCCCAAGCCTCCAGGGAGGTGAAGGCGCTGCGGAAGTATCCGCTGCACGCGGCCAGGATGTTCCGATGGGCTCGGAACTTGACATCCTCCACCACAATGGTGATGTCACAGAAGAGGCCCTGAGAGCGCTGCTCGTTGAGCCTGCTGAGGAGAGCCTGGGGATGGGAGCTGTCCATCAGGCCCTGGGTGCAGGCAGACACCACGGTCATCTACAGGGAGGACAGAAAGCAGACATCCATTCAAATCGGATCCAAAACATAGTCATCCTATTGCTCATGCACATGTTTATATTGAGAATTTAAATATGAACACATTTCATTCCTCTGTGATCTTCTGACATGTTCCAATAGACATGAAACGTATACTTACAATTGTTTGATGTTAGTATTTTATATTTAGCAGGGTTTAGCCTACAACTTTCCAATGGTAAAACTGTTATTAATTCAGAGAGAATCTGTGTAACAGATTATGGTTTTTACAATCGCTGCAACCCAGTTCTTAATACTTAGATCAGTCTTTCCAAACTCTTCACATAGTGAGTACAACAGCAGTTCATCTGGGCTAATTTTGGTTAGTTTGGCTTTGGCAAAAATGCATTGAATGACAATAAAATCTTTCCAATTACATTAATTAATTTCTCACTCAGACACAGCAAACACCATGTACTTACAGGCCAGGTTGCATGTTTACATACTCTTTTCAAAACTGTTGAACTTAAGTTAAAAACCTCAAAACATAACACAAAATTGAATTAGACTGCGATTTGCTACATTTGGACCAACCACAGCTGATTCCCAATGTAGCTGAACACCTATCCAGGTGTCTTTCAGTTTCATTACCACCTATACAAAAGGGGACGTCTTAGGAATCATTTTGTACTGTAATGTAAACATGGACCAGCCAGAGATTGAGACGTGGCTGATAGAGGAAGAAGAGTGGCTGGGAGAGGGAGAGGAGCTCTTGTCTCAGATGAGATAGGAGCTACTATATATGATCAAATGTCCCTCCTGGAAACAATGAATGCTGGATCCTTGGACATATTTGCAGAAGATTGCAAAAGACAGACCAGTCATGCCAAAAGATTTCCTAGGTGTATAGCCTAAAATGACATAAGATGTGGATGAGAACCTGTGGTCAAATGCAGAAGACAGGGTTGCCTAGCATTGTTACTGTATCTGTATTAGTAGTTGGTTTGTACACAAATTATTGTGTTTTGGAATCACTCAATGCCAAAAAATGACATCAAACATATAAAAGCATATTGCATCATGTCCAATTAATTACTGTAGCATATAAGGCAGTGAATTCTTTATTGTAGAGATGTCATTCTTGCTTTGTAAATAGATTTTACATCAGAAAACATTGTGTAATTCTACCTGTTGTTTTCTATGTTATTGTTTTATGAATGACATAGTGTGCTTTTGTTGGGTGACAATCTTTGCTAGTGTTGTGGAAGAATTAGTTGATTTGAGAGATGTATGAAATATGTTGGTCGTTTTAGTGACTTTTGGGTGTGAAATTATGTGCCATGACAAACTGCAAGTTGGTTAGGAGGACTGTGTGAAAAGTTAAGAAAAATTGACCTAAGTATTGAGAAATGGGTCCTAGCAATTTGGGAAAAGTTGCTTTTAATTATCATAGGCTTTGCTTGCATTTGGTTTACAGTGACATATTGAAATGTGTTTTTGAAAATTGCAAGCTGGACCTTTTCTCTTTGTCACACTAGATGGCAGTAGTTTAAGTGGATGAGGCTGAAATATAATGTCCTATGTTGCCTTCAGAAACCTTTTCATGGGAGCAGACTATAGTTATGAAACTCATATTTTGTGAAAATTTGCATTAGCAAAGACATCCTCTGGGCACAAACCTGACAAAATAATTTACAACGCTCGTCACAAACGTTTGAATGTATTGAACACAAAACCAGAAATTACCGTTGATTGATCCTACCCCCACCCCTTTGGGCTCGGCGTACCCAACCCCCCCTTTGGGCTCGGCGTACTCTCCGATTGCATACTGCCAAGCATATCGCGCCTAGCAGGTGATGTGGAGAGGGTTTGTTTCTGCGCCAGAGCCATCTACCACTTGTGTTTCTTGGACCCCTCATCTCTCTGTACATACATTTTTGGATCTCTCATCAACAACTTATATAGACTTCTAACTACCGTTTTCTAACTATGAAAAATCGATTCACACATTTTAATCCATCCCGTGAAGACTGTTCCCCAAAATGACCCTGTATGGACAGGAGTTGACCAATAGTATTATACTTTTTCATGTCAGGTTTACGTCCCTTTATTCAGCTTAATAGTCAACATTCAATACTTTTGGACGACATTAACATATTGTGTTAAACGTGCTAATATTCGTACTAAAACTTGGATTCGTGCCACGAATTCACTGTTAACAAGGTTAGGAAACTACATTAATGTATCTTGAATTAGGTTGAACTACCCCTTTTTCTTTCTTATTTGTGAACCTATTCCTGGAGAATAATCCTCACTTTCTTTCCTGTTTCACAATATCACACGCTGGCAGGCACATTAAGGCGGAACGACTACACTCCGGAGTCTGCCACGCCATTTTCTTAATAAACACTGACTCAGCGTGCTTTAGTCAAGTGCCTGAAGCGGAGCGACTCGTACCTGGAAACCAATACAGCTGGCTGAGTGAACTAGAGCGAGGTTTATGACTCATCCAGGATGTGGAGATAGGGAATCTGCTTGGTGAAATTGCATTGAACGCGATACGCGGCGAACCGCCATGTTTGAGTCATCGGCTTGACGCACCGGCAGGAAATACATCAACATAATGTATGTCATCCTGCGGAGTACACTTGGCACAGGTATATGGCAGTTAATCAGACACTGAATTTGATTGTCCCTTCTGACTCATACGTCCTTTCTGCCCCAAGCTGTAGTTTTTATATGCACTGGAGGAATGTTTTTCCTGCTTTTCTACCCACAACCGGCAGAGCTCATATGTCAAAGGACAAATGAACCATTTCCCTATGATAAAGAAGGGGCCACTGCACCGTGTTATACGACCACCATGGGAAAAACTCTTCTGGCTCCTGCTAAGACACTTAGGCTTTCAGGGCAGAATTCATTTGCAAATCTAGTGTCAAATCACACATGCAGTACACTGCACAAACATACAGCTCACGTACACGCGTGCGCACCATCTGTTCCGTTATGTACCGTTCAACTGTTTTAGTGCACTTTAATGCAGCCAATAGCATGCTTAGTCTGCCAGCGGTTCTGCGTGGACTTCCGTGAGATTCCGCTGTCCCATATCTCTCTGGCTAACCTAAGCGGAAATGACATGCACACTGCACATTCTCTGTCGCTCCCAGAGAGGTGTGACTATATCCCTGTGTGGATTCTCTTTGAGGCAACAATTGGTATTTAACAACAGTTCAATTAATGGGCTTTGACTTTTTTGTTTTCTAACCGACTGGGTCTCGGGAAATATACATATTTTAAGAGCAGATCTATAAAATATTCCTCTTGTAAAACAGCTTTTGCTGTCAGACATTGATAATGTTATCACTGATGTCCAGGGCAGAGGATCAAAGCCATCTGATGGTGTAGTTGGGCTCTCCTATAGCGACATTGTCGCTATGCATGTAGTAGGGCATGGCATACAATTATGCTATAAAAAAATGTAGTATCTGTAATTTCCAGTGGCATGGTGGCCATTTTATATTATCTTCTTTATCTTCGATGTTGATGATATGTTCGGGTAAGCTAAAATGGCTGCCCAGTCATGATGTACCATTTGTCCCAGTTTCAGAATGCTTTTATTTGAAGGAAAAAAATACCCACAGTATTTAAGAACCCCTACTCATTCTAAGAATCTAACTTTTCATTTTGGTCAATTACCACACTTGAAGCCTCTCTGTTGCACCCCATTGTTTGTTTACCCGTATCACACTTAAGCCTACATGTGTTTCAGTCTAATGACTAATTGTTAGATCTGTCTCAGCTGCACTTAGCATTGTGGACTACATATTACTCAGCAAAGGCAGGGAATAATATATTACCTAATGCCAGAAGTTACATAATTATAGAAACAATACATTCAGCCCCAGGCCACAAACACTCTATTTGGACCTAATGGGATATGAGACATTTATATTAAAACACCACAATGTTTTTTAAAATGTTGTACATATTTTTCAGCATTTATGTTTAATATTTAACTGGTTGTATTTTAATTGTTTTAAGAAAATCCTTAGTTTTGCTAGTGTTTTTCCTCTAGGTGCCAGGATTACAACATGGCTGGCCGCGGACGGAAGAGAAGCCTCGCGTATCACTGAACAACACAGCCTCCTGCCCTGCCTCCCTTTCTGTCAGGCCTCTGTTGTCACGGCAACATGCTATGGCGCAGCACTTATTGGGGTCCAGATAAATGCCGGGTAAAGCAGGCGATTGCATTAGCCGTCCGGGGATTTGGTCTGGTCTTCCCTCACTGCTAACCCTGCTTCTCTGAGCACGGCGGAGCAGCTAGGCTCCAATCCACCGCAGTGGGGGCTCACCGTCCTTTGTCTCTGCTCTGGATACGTGTTGGTCGGTGTGTGAGAGTCTGCAGCAGAAATGCAGCAGCAGCCCGATGGACTGTTTCTCTCATCCCCTTACTGCAGACGATTGGCTTCAGCTTTGCTGGTGATTTGTTCTGGTTTGTGCCGCTCTCCTTGCATTTTCATCTTGAAATTGCCTGCATGTGTACGCTTGGAGTTGATCATTTGCATTAAGGGCTGGGTTGACCGTTTAATACACCTTGATGGGGTTTATTTTTTTGTCCAAACATTGAGCGGAAACTTTGAATTTGTCGTCAACGCTAAGTCTCTTTGCCGCACCCTAGTTCACTGTGCTTTAGGATGTCGTGTGATACGCATTTCAAAACCTAAGAGATGAAAATATATGTGAAACACAGCCTCCAAAACAAGCTGTTTAGTCAATTAGAGAGCAAAAATGTCATAGCAGAACCCACACTCAATGCAATATGTCTATGTCCGTTACAAGGAGGTTATAGATTGGGGGGAAAACGTGCAGAACATACCTTGGTGAATCAGAAAACGATGCAGGCGAACATAGCGCAGTCTCCCTCCACTACATTTCATACTCTCTACTGTACAGGAAGAAAACTGTTTTGCCAAAGACGAAAGTAGACACTTTTTCTAGACTCGTCGCTGCTCAGCAGTACATTAGAGGCAGAGCTTTGGCTGTTGTCTTTCTTTCCTCCTCTCCCTCTCTCTCTTTCTACGCTGCTCGTTTCAGCTCCAATGTCCTTCGCCTCTCCCTGGTCCTGGGTGAGCACTCAGCACTTTCGCCCAGTACAGTTGCCCCCGATGCTCCTCTGTCTTGCCCCAAATTCTTTGACCATTTGCCAATGTAGGAGCCCCACATTGAGGTTTAAAAATAGCCAGACTAGACTACAGGTGCGCCAGCAGCCTCAGTAACTGAAGCCCAGCGGTGTCTACTCTGAAGCCACCACGCAGGAAGCGGCAACTTCAGAAGATTGTACGAGAGAGACGTTCAGCGGTACATCACACCCCACTACTGGCTGCTTAACTGCCGGTGGGGTTTTGGTGATACCGATTCAGCCATGCCGCCAGACGCGCCAACTGTCTGTTTTCTTCTCCAGTTATATGCCCTAAACCCCGTTCACTCGGTATTGTGTAGTCCGAAAGCGAGAGCGTACACTTCTGAACACACTTGTTTCGTTTGATAGCGAGCACGACCACTGCGATACCTGTGACCACATTTCTCTGGCTGCCTGTAAACACTCGAAGTTGGAGGGAAAGTGAGAGAGAACCATGGCAGAGAAAAGAGCAGGAGGAGAGGGTTGAAGGAGGACGTGTGCAGAGGCTGCTGATGGACAAGAGCACAGTGGGCTGCGTCCGAACTGGTGTTGAAAACCCTTCACATTTCAGTTAGTCTCATAGCACAGCTGGACCTCATGACATACGTTCAACTGTGCCATTTTCACCAGTGCTGCACACTTTCATGGAGATATTCACGCCCCGTCCCTTTGCTTGATGTCAGTCTGCACATTCCAGGTCACATGGCTGTGTGTTTGTCATCAGGACGTGCTTTGCATACCATCACCTGCTAGCTCAGCCTGCTGCCAGCCCTTTGTGATCCAGGCCAGCTCGGCTTGCTTGTTCCTGTTACCTGAGTGCGCTCAAGGCCAATGTCTGAGTTGGCTTTGAGAAGCGGTGTACCGATTCTGGCAACATGCCAGCCCTCACACTTCTGGAAGCTGTTGTACTTTAGCATGATCTTGTTGTGAAGGCAACCGTCATGGAAAACAGTGCTTCCTTATCCAAGCTGAAGAATGGAACGGGAAAGGTTTTGAACCAGTGACCACGTAGGGAGCCTCATAAGACCAAACAAATGTTTGGGTCACCGCTGTCATTCCTCCATATTGTACTGTCGCTTCATCTCCATTTCTCTCGTTTCTTTCCTTCCTCTTCATGTAGTGTCCAAATCTGTCCCTGCTTTTTTGTAATGTATCTTTTTGCCTGCAGTGAAATGTGCTGGTGCACTGCAGGGGAACAACCCCCAATATTAAGCCTTCCCCCCCCTTTTCACGCAATTTGTCCTTTACAGCCTTCAGGACTCCAAATGTCTGTCTAGCGATTGTCTTTTTCATCAAAAACCCCTCTCACCGAGAGGGTTTGTAGGTACTCTGAAACGATTTGCGAAAAGCGTGCAGAAACAGCAGTTAAATAACGGGAAAACAGAGATCGCTATGGACACAGTTATTTGTGGAAATTTAAGAAACGAAAGCATCCAACCTGCAGAATTGTTGTTGCTGTTCTTCGCGATTTTTTTCTTTCACACCTCAATAATTGCTTGGAGATTCTTTCCTGTCAGACAAATCACACGTCGACAAATGTTTGATGTGACTTCACCACTTACTTTTCACATTCCACACAGTGCTCGTAAAACATTTAGAAAACGTTTTCCTTTCCTTTAACGGTCCTGTTTGGCACGTCCATCCATTAATGCACTACAGCTGGGAAATTTTGAAAACCGCAGCCAATTCCGACAGGCCTTTACCATATCATTCTCTCCTTTACCACTCACAGACCCTATACTGGACCTAGATGAGAGGAATATTGATCAGCATGGAAATAAAGCCCGTAGCACCACTCTGCCTGGGCCTTTTCTCTCTCGATCTCTAACTCGACACACACTGCGTACATAAACACAGATCATTCCTGTTGCACTGACTTGTCCAAATCACACATGCTTAGTAGCCAAGCAACACTGTTCCGCGAGGATGGTCCAACAGGCTCTTACGTTGTGATGGAAGCGATCGGGGTCCCTATGTGGAGACAGTATGTGCGGGAGGGAGATCTCTAACTTGCCAGCCCTGGGACTCACTCTCCTTGCCTAGCCATAGGATTTACCTTCCATCTTCTCTTCCCGTGTGCGCCGGGCCCCTTCCTCCGGTCCGCTCCCGCCGCTCTGCCTTCCCGGAGGCCGACGATGGGGCTGACAGTGCTGCGTCACTGCCGCTGCATCTCCCGCAAGCGAAGAAGAGAAGTGGAGGCGGATGTGTTTCAGGGAGGCGAACAAGAGAGAGCGAGCGAGAGCTCTGCCCCGAACTTACAAACTGAGTTCCTGGCTGGTGCGATCTCGCAGGCCCAGGCGCTGTGGTATTCAGGAAGTGGAGCCAGAGACAGATCTTTTATTGTTACATAATGATCAGACCCCCCCCCCCCTCCCCCCCTTGGCCCAGTTGAAGAGGCGGTGTTTAGCAACTCAGGCTGCTAAAAGAGCTCAGTACCAGTCAGAGCCATGTGTGGAGGAGACCAATTCATTTCCAGCTCCACTTGGTTCTGTTTCATTAGGAATTCAGACCATTGGTTCATTAGGAATTTTCATCCTTTTGTTCGTTTTTGAAGCTACAGTATATGCATAAGAAAATAAACAAAAGGGAATAATAAATGTCCATTGTCTCGTTTGCGAAGCTGCAATGTAAAGAGACATTTTATCAATAAACATTCTCTGATTTACATTGCCTTCTGTTTCTTTGTAATATAAGAGTTAGTTAGCCTGTGTTTCTAATTATACTACTAAACGTTTGCTGTAAAAACTCCTAATAAAAATACCTAACCTGATACTGAGAGCTTTCATCCTTTTTTCCCAATACATAAACATTTAATGACATTCACATGCAAGCCAGTGTTACAAAACAGCTAGATCATATTTCTCCGAATGAAAACACTTTATTTTGCTCACTTTACCGTTGATTTAAGTCATCTACCTCCTGACAATAGATCTGTATATCGCTGCTAAATTGCTCCCTCTACTGGCTACAAGTTTTCTTTTCCTTCACACAGCCCTTCAGTTCAGTGGATTCTCTGAAGAGGGCAGCAAACACTGAGTCCGTGCTATTATACAGGAGCACATCACCGTCTGGGTTGTTGTGTATATGTATACTGCAGAGATCCTGATGTCTCAGCTCTAACAATTGAAGCGCAACAGTTGAAGTAGTTGATCGGAACCGAACAGTGGTCCCACTAGATTCTGCTGACGTTCATTCAGATTCCACAGGCAGCAATCAAGCTTCTTTTTCAGCCAATGAACTCTGTAGCTCCTCTAGACTAATAGGTGCACTCTGGCTTCTCTCATACGTCTCTTTTTTCGTTTGAGCTGTAACTTTTAAGGGACTGCCTTTTCTCTGCAGTGCTCGGTAGGTGCGTCTTCCTGATTATTACTGTGCTCACTAACACATTGTTTGTTTATTGTTTTGCACAGTTTGTCTAATCTATGAATTTTCATTTCTTTATCTTTACATTCATTCTGTAGAATGCTCTGGTATTTATTTTCCTTCTAAATCCCAGCCCGACAAATAATTCTTCCAAGGGGTGGGGGTTACTTGCCAATGTGAGAACTATGGTTCTCCGGTAGGGGTCAATGGCGAGGCACAAGAGTTGAATACATCTGTGAACAGCATATTTCAGTTTGTTTTTCAAATATTTCCTAACATAAAATCAACATCCCTTTGCAATAAGGGATCCTGATTTTCTGTGTTTTAAAATAAAATATATTTTTCTGGTGTTTTCAATGCGTTTACGAGACCCTGTATATCAAACTAATATTTGAAATGGCGGGTGCCTTTGTTGAATTGGCAAGGAACATATCCTTAAAGAGCCAAATGGACAATTAAAAAAAATGTTTTTTCCTTTCGAAGACACTGGTGCGTGCTCTCTCAAACAACTCTCCTGTCATCTATGTCAGAGCGATCCACCCAAACCAGTTAGGTTTCATTCAGGACTGGCCACACGATTGACACTGCTCTTTTCTACGTAACATAAGCTCTGCTCAATGCTCTTGCTAACTTGCTCTCTTCTGCTAGCATTCTCCTGTATCCATCTGCTGCCTTCCACTCTTCGGAGGCAGACCCTACCCCCACCCCCTTGGGCTCGGCGTACTCCCCACCCATTGGGCTCGGCATACTCCCCACCCCCTTGGGCTCGGCGTACTCCCCACCCCCTTGGGCTCGGCGTACTCCCCACCCCCTTGGGCTCGGCGTACTCCCCACCCCCTTGGGCTCGGCGTACTCCCCACCCCCTTGGGTTCGGCGTACTCCCCACCCCCTTGGGCTCGGCGTACTCCCCACCCCTTGGGCTCGGCGTACCCCCCACCCCTTGGGCTCGGCGTACTCCCCACCCCTTCGTCTCGGCGTACTCCCCACCCATTGGGCTCGGTGTACTCCCCACCCCTTGGTCTCGGCGTACTCCCCACCCTTTGGGCTCGGCGTACTCTCCGATCGCATACTGCCAGGCAGATCGC
>JACXGJ010013807.1:0-15711 GCA_016801105.1 Esox niger | reverse complement strand
CCTACACGGAGTCATTAATGGACTAGAGGACCTACACGGAGTCATTAATGGACTAGAGGACCTACACAGAGTCATTAATGGACTAGGGGACCTACATGGAGTCATTAATGGACTAGAGGACCTACACAGAGTCATTAATGGACTAGGGGACCTACACAGAGTCATTAATGGACTAGGGGACCTACACAGAGTCATTAATGGGCTAGAGGACCTACACAGAGTCATTAATGGACTAGTGGACCTACACAGAGTCATTAATGGACTAGTGGACCTACACAGAGTCATTAATGGACTAGAAGACCTATACAGAGTCATTAATGGACTAGAGGACCTACACAGAGTCATTAATGGACTAGTGGACCTACACAGAGTCATTAATGGACTAGAAGACCTATACAGAGTCATTAATGGACTAGAGGACCTATACAGAGTCATTAATGGACTAGAAGACCTATACAGAGTCATTAATGGACTAGTGGACCTACACAGAGTCAGCTTTTATTGTTGTTGGCGACTTCAATAGGGCTAATATGTGGAATGTTTTGTCTGAAATACCAAAAGCAAATGTACTTTCCTAACCATGGTGACCAGACTCTTGACCATTGTTATTCCCAAAGGCAGGGCAGAGGAGGGGTTTGTATCTGCTCTGTATTTCATTCCATTTCCTGTTTAAGTCATCCATCATCAAATAAGTATTTGATTCCCTCTTTTATACAGGAAACAAGCTGAGATTAGGAGCACACTCTTAAAGGGAGTGTGTTACCCTAATCTCAGTGTCTTACCCAAAGACACCTGTCCACAGAGGCAATCAATCAATAAGATTCCAAACTCTCCACTATGGTCAAGACCAAAGAGCTGTCCAAGGAGTTCAGGGACAAGACTGTAGACCTTCACAAGGTTGGAATTGGCTACAAGACCATCGCCAAGCAGCTTTGTGAGAAGGCGACAACAGTTGGTGCAATAATTTGCAATGGAAAGAAACAAAAAAGAACTGTCAATTTCCCTCTGTCTAAGGCTTTTCAACTCGTAGAGTTGCAATTATCACTAGAACTTTGAGGAATTAGCCTAGAGCTACACAGGAGTATCTTGTCAATGATCTCGAGGCAGCTGGGACCATAGTCACCAAGAAAACAATTGGTAACACACTATGCCGTGAAGGACTGAAATACTGCAACGCCCGCAAGGTCCCCCTGCTCAGGAATGCACATGTACAGGCCCGTCTGACATTTGCCAATGAACAACTGAATGATTCAGAGGAGAACTGGGTGAAAGTGTTGTGGTCAGATGAGACCAAATTCGAGCTCTTTGGCATCAACTCTATTTGCCATGTTTGGAGGAGGAGTAATGCTGCCTGTGACCACAAGAACACAATCCCCACCATCAAACATGGAGGTGGAAACATTGTGCTTTGGGGGTGTTTTTCTGCTAAGGGGACAGGACAACTTCACCAAATCAAAGGGACTGTAGACAGGGCCATGTACCATTAAATCTTGGGTGAGAACCTCCTTCCCACAATGACCCAAAACACATGGCCAAGGCGACAAAGGAGTGGCTCAAGTAGAACATTAAGGTCCTGCAGTGGCCTAGTCAGTCTCCAGACTTTAATCCCATAGACACTCAGTGGAGGGAGCTGAAGGTTGGAGTTGCCAAACATCAGCCTAAAAACATTAATGACTTGGAGAAGATCTGCAAAGAGGAGTTGGACAACATCCCTCCTGAGATGTGTGCAAACCTGGTGGCCAACTACAAGAAACATATGACAAACAAACATTTATTATGTTTGTTTGTCAACATCTTACTTTTGCTTAATTACTTACATCCACTTCACCTTTTGGGGGTTAATTTGCAGATGCCCTGTTTATTCTACCTGTTGTTGATTTTTTTTGCCCTTTCTTCCTTTTTGCACTGACTTCTCTACTTCAATTCATTCCTTACAATATCCCCTGTTTGTTTTTTGAACAACTTCCCTACGGTTACTATCATAATACTATGCATGTCATATATTATATGCAAAATTGTGAGTAAACAAACATACCCACCAGTCTAGGCCATATTGCATTATATTAATTACTGTGAAAAATCTCAATTATTTTCTTTAACAAACAAGAGCTTATTTGTAAAGTGCACAGTATGTACTTACCATAATTACCATAAATACATTGTAAATGCAAGCAGAGAAACAACTGGTTAGAGTCAATTCATTAATAAGGACCTTCAATCACAGTATCATACAACTGCCATTGTGTAACAATATAATGATAAACGTTTAATAAATACACCAAGGTTTGAATTTAGTCACTGTCAAGCAGCAGCTTTTTCAGTTTCAATATAATGAACCATTTTGTACTCCAAGTTTACATAAAATAAAACTGATTATACAATATGCATACATTTTTACACAGTATACATTCCTCTCCTTAAAAGTATTTCAAAGAAACAACTAGAAAACATAATAAACACATGACAGGAAACATTACAAATATGGAAACATATCAGTTAGATGTAAATGCCAAATGTTTTTTACCAACTAGAATTTTGTCATTTTGTATATATTTTAACATGCATTCAAGACATACATACGGAATACATACAGCTCTGGAAAAAATTAAGAGACCACTACAAGGCGAAAAGGAAAGTTTTGAGTGAGGAATCAAAGCGTTCAAATGGTCTCTGAATTTTAAAACTTCAGTTCCTCACTCAAAACCTTCCTTTTCGACTTTTTGGAAAGGAAAGAAAAAGATGCCGCGGTCTCTTAATTGTTTCCGGAGCTGTATATTATTATATTCTTATTTTTTGCATTTAAGATGTATTAAAACATTTGAAAACGCCCAAAATTGAATATGTAAATATATATGAAATATATGGCCATACATTAGTAATACATATATTATCAAAAAATACAGGCGCATATTCAAAATATTTTGAAATATATGTAAATGTATAATACTTCTGTGTGGGATGAGCTTACTAATGCCTCTTTCACTCTCTTCACTTGCCTGTATATTGTCTTAGGCAGTAGTCTGTTGGCTCAGAGGTCTATATGACCACACATACATGCAGACAAATGTCCCTTACCTGAATATTTTCTTATTCTTACCATATTGACACTATGGCATTACTTTGTATATACTCAGTATGCTTCTATTCTCTTTGAAAAATACACAATCACCCACATTGTAGACAGGTCTATATGACTGTATGAATATATATAGTGTGACTTTACCCTACCAGACCATTTTCCTTTACTCACCATATTGGTGGACCCCGTCCATTGTTGCTATGCAACTATATTTCTGTATATTTTTTGCTTCATATATATCTTAATGCTCACTGCGTATATGTCGTATACCATGTCATAAGAATTTCACTGTTCTGAGTGACATATGTTGTTAGGTGCATTTGATAAATTAGACTTCGGTTAATTTTTGAAAGGTCAGAATTGAAAAGGAATTAACAGCAACCCGATATTGATTTTAGACACCTTGAGTCTACAGTATCTCACATCTGTTAGATTTCACTTAAATTATTTATTATCTTATTATCTCAACTTTACTGAACAGTTTTTGTTCTCTGAGAAACTTCAGACAACTACAGTTAACATTTGTTGGCATGCAAATTCTATACACGTTAATTCCAACTGGTTTCAGTAGGCATTCTCTTCTAATTACCGTAGCAACAATCGTGATGACGTGAAAACAGTGTGAGGCCTGTTTCACTCACTAGGGACTGCTAAACCTTTCATTATATTAGGGATATTGGTAGATAGGAACAAGCATTAATCAGGGGTTGCATTTCGTATTTTGTTGGGGAGAAATCCCATAAGAACATCCATCTGGGAATATTCACTCAAACTGTAACTACTGAAGCACGAACTAAGACCTGATAGGATAATTGATGTCATAATGCCACAGAGTTCTGGGCTTTATGTCTTGCAGTCATAAACCTGAAGAGCTAATGTAATGACAAATGAAGCCTTTACAGTGTACCGAATCTCTGTTCCCTGACATCTGGAGGAGTTGCCTTGGCAACAAAGAGACTTGTATGATCAGACAATGGAACGAATGGGTCTCTTTGTCCAACTGGTTTAATTTGTGCACGTTATAAATATTGTGTATTCTAATTGTGGCTGTCTATTTATACTAGGCACTACAATAAGCATGCAGGTAAATAGAAGCCCCACTTCACCACAAGTAGGATTTCAGAATTTACATTATGACGTCACAACAGCCTCACTTTGGCTGTGCCTGGCGTTTGACAATGACCCAAATACTAGTATAAACTTAGTGTTTTTCTGCCCTAGTTTTATCATTATCATTATTATTGGTATTACGTCGCCAACTGGGGTCGGAGAAATCTGAAAGGCTGATCCGCTCCGACTGTTGAGTTACACAACAGCAGAAACTGAGAGTAATTGTTCCACAACACTCCTAGCGTGGATTCATAATCCCTGTGCCAACTATGAAATGAAAAACATTTGATTGCCCGCGTGGATACCGGAATGAGCACAGGGACACATTGATCTTAACAACTAGACCTGCCATACCATGAAAGAATTTTAGAATACAATGGGGCAGCCTGGTTCTGTTAAATTAGCAGTGTAATGACTGGGTCTAGTTCCATTGAGTGTGTGTGTTTGTGTGAGTCCCTTCTGATGGGTTAGGGACGTGGTGCTTTGTTTTGGATATTGAGTTTTGTAAAGATCAAAGACACATATGCCATAGCACATGTCATAAAGCTAAATTAATGGCAGTTGCGTAATTAACCCTTGCACGTTTGACTGTGACAAATACTGATGTTATGCCACCATCTTGTGGCTCGTTTATGGCCTGAATCCTAAATCCAGAGTGAGTGTGCTTGAACCATCCAAATTCTATGAAACTAGTATAGTCCATTATTATGAATGAGTTGTGAAAAAGAACTGCCGGTGGGCTTACCCCAACTCTCCATGTTGGGGTACATGCACGTTATATAAAAGAAATCTGTGTTCAGATCATCGAATTTGCCTCTATTGACTCTCGTTGGTTTTCATACGAATTCACTAATTGCAGCGTCGTCAGTTCACATTGGCATACAGTACTTGCAGCAGCTCAGAGTTGAGAGGGCTCAGAGTTTTTTTAAAGCCTGTTTCGGGCTGCACGTGTCATACAGTACAGTCAGCAAGTGGTTTTGATGACTTAGGGCTTTTACCGTCACATAAATGACATAGGAAAGATTTTTAGGAAACTGTTTTGTACTGGAGGTGTCATATGTTGTTTATAATACAACCTCAATTCCAAAACAGTTGGGACACTGTGTGAAATGTAAAGAAAAACAGAATGCAATGATGTGCAAATAATTTAAATCCTATATTTAATAGAAAATAGTAAAAACGCCAGTGCCTTCTCCAGGCCCAAGCTCCTTGTAGATGGACTGAGGCGAAGTGGAAAACTGCAAACATTTTTGAATATTTTTGGGAATCATGGCGCCACATCCGGCGTATTCTCAGCACTCAGTTAAAAAGCCAGCATCCATGATGGTATGGGGGTGCATTAGTGCACATGGCATGGGTGACTTGCACATCTGTGAAGGCACCATTAATGCTGAACAATATTTACAGGTTTTGGCGCAATGTACGCTGCCATCCAGACAACGCATTCTTCAGGGAAGGCCTTGCTTATATCAGCAGGAAAATGCCAAACCACATTCTGCACGTATCACGACAGCATGACTCCATAGTAAAAGAGTTTGTGTACTAAATTGGCCTGCCTGCAGTCTAGACGTGTCACCTTTTGAAAACATTTGACCCATTATGAATGAACAAATACAGCAAAGAGGACCCCGAACTGCTGAGCAGCTGCAATCCTGTATCCAGCAGGAATGGGAAAATATTCCACTTTCAAAACTAAAACAAATGTCTCCGAAGTTCCCAAACACCTACAGAGTGTTGTTAAAAGAAGAGGTAATGCAACACACTTAAAAACATGCCAATGTCACAATTTTTTTTAACGAGTTGCTGGCATCAAATTCAAAATGGGAATGTATTTCTCCAAAAACAATATAATTTCTCAGTTTCAAAATGTTGTATGTTGTCTTTGGGCTATTTTCAACTAAATGTAGGTATTACATGATTTGCACATCATTGAGTTCTGCTTTCATAGTTTTTTGGAAACAGGATTGTATTTAAGTGGTGTCAGCAAGTGGTTTTGATGACATAGTGTCCATACCGGCAAATGAAAGACATAGTAAACATTTTTGGGACCCGTTTGGCACCATGCTGTTGCTTTTACAACCAGAAGCCAAAAATCACATAATGAGTCTTTAAATTTGCCCAATGCTTAAATGCAGGTATAGTACGCTGAAACCAGTGTGCCAACAGTTCCTGGATGGTCTATTATTTCAGGTGTGTTTTGCATCCATGCCTGCTTTATGGGGTGATACACACCCCATTGGGCAGTAAGAGAGGAGGGGTTTCTCTCGTCTTTTGACTTGATGAAAAACTCAGTTATTGTCACCTGTATTGATGGATATTGCATCAATGTCATTCACGTATGAAAGAAAAACTAACATTGTGCCATGACATTAAATAGCTGTGGCAGTTTGAAGTTGGTCTTCAGTCTGGCTAGAATGGGCACAGTTCTTAGGACTATTGCAGTAGTAATGACCTAGTATTACTGGCTTGTAAGTTAAAACGGCCAGTGGCAAAAACCAAACAGATCATAGATTCTATTTGTGGTGGAAATAAACTTCATACGAAACTTTAGTCAGTTCAACACAAAGCTTTATGGTGTCTAGCGAAATATGGAAACTTGGCATGATGGTAATGAGCGAAAAAATATCTAATGGTGAGATGCAATTTCATGACGAATTCTATAAATCTTTAGACTTGAAGAAAACCCAATTACTAATTACAGCTGTGCTCGTAAGTTCGCATTCCCTGGCAGAAATTGTGACATTCTGGCCGTAATTATAACAGAAATCTCCCAAATGGCCCTGAACAAAAGTTGACATACCTTTGATTGTTTGGCCTTGTTACAGACACACAAGGTGAAACACACAGGTGAAAATGGAAATTAAAGGTTAATTTCCCACACCTGTGGATTTTTAAATTACAATTAGTGTATAAATAGTAAATGAGTTTGTTAGCTTTCACGTGGATGCACTGAACAGGCTAGATACTGAGCCAAGGGGAGAAGAAAAAAACTGTCAAAAGACCTGCATAACAAAGTAATGGAACTTTATAAAGATAGAGAAGGAAATAAATAGATATCCAAAGCCTTGCAAATACCAGTCAGTTCTGTTCAATTGCTTATTAAGAATTGGAAAATTCAGGGATCTCTTGATACCAAGCCAAGGTCAGGTAGACCAAGAAACATTTCAGCCAAAACTGCCAGAAGAATTGTTCAGGGTACGAAGAAAAACCCACAGGCAACATCGGGACAAATACAAGCTGCCCAGGAAAATGACGGTGTGTTTGTTTCAAGGAGCACAATACAACGATACTTGAACAAAAATTAGCCGCATGGTCGAATTGCCAGAAAGAAGCCTTTATTGCACCCATGCCAAAAAAAAGCCTGGTTACAATATGCCTGACAACACCATGACACACCTCACAGCATCTGGCACACTGGAATTTTGAGTGACGAGACCAAAATAGTGCTTTATGGTCACAACCATAAGCGTCATGTTTGGAGAGCGTTCAACAAGGCCTATATAGTGAACAGAATACCATCTCCACTGTGAAGCATGGTGGTGGCTCATTGATGTTTTGGGGGGGTGAAATGCACGGGAATCTTGTGAAAATGTATGGCAAGATGAATGCAGCATGTTATCCGAAAATACTGGCTTACAATTTCCATTCTTCTGTACAAAAGCTGCACATGGGACGCTCTTGGACATTCCATCATGACAATGACCCTAAGCACAAGGCCAAGTTGTCCCTCTAGTGGTTTCAGCAGGTAAAGGTAAAGGTTCTGGATTGGCCATCAGTCTCCTGACATTAATATCATTGAGACGCTCTGGGGAGATCTCAAACGTGCGGTTCATGCCAGTCGACCAAAGACTTTGCATGAACTGGAGGCATTTTGCCAAGTCAAATGGGCAGCTGTACCACCTGCAAGAATTCAGGGCCTCATAGACAACTATTACAAAAGACTGCACTGTCATTTATGCTAAAGGGGGCAAAACACAGAATTAAGAACTAAGGATATGAAGACTTCTGAACAGGGGTCAGTATATTTTTTTTGATTGTGCCATTCTGTCATGACCTACAGTTGAATGTAAATCCCATAAGAAATTAAAGAAATATTTTG
Source organism: Esox niger (assembly GCA_016801105.1). NCBI lineage: Eukaryota > Metazoa > Chordata > Actinopteri > Esociformes > Esocidae > Esox > Esox niger. The sequence goes on along the minus strand of JACXGJ010013807.1, from coordinate 7,423 downwards.
CCTGCTCACTCAAGCATTTCATTGCCATAACTTGTTATTGCAAATGACAAATACACCTTTGAACTTTTTTACAAATGGTACATATATTACCAATCCTCCAGGGGTACGCAAACTTTTGACACAACTATATTTCACACAAGCATGTAAGTGTGCTTTTGAGTGTGCCTAGATTTGGTTCTTACCCAAGAACAAATCCTAAATAATAAAACATTGGTGAATGTCAGAATCTTCGCCTAAGTGGGTTTTAAGAAGGAATTTCTTCTAAAGAATGGTTGGCGAATGAGGCCCACTGAACTATCCTTAAAGATGCCATGCTGAAGTATTCTAAAACATATTACCCTTCACATCAGGAACACCCTCCAGTCCCCCCGCCCTCTTCCCAGTGTCACCATGGTTTCACATCCTAGTTGCCTAGCGACCTACTCCTCCTGGAAATGTGGAGACTATTTGACTTGACAGTATTAGTACACTCCCACTTAAAATCGCACAAATCATATCTCTGTACCTGACTTTACATTTTAGCTCATATTACAACACAATCCCATTCAAGTTTGTATGTATGAACAACGTTGTCAACAGGCTTCGTAAAACTGGACGCACCTCCATGGATTATAAAAGAGCCACGTGGAATTGATATTGTATTAACAGATGAGACTGTCTGCTAGTGAGTCATCCTCGAGAGGCAACAGAGATGGCTGTATAACCGTGTTCCAGACTGCCCACTAGCCCTCTACCATCACCCTCCTTTGTGGCATGGGACCCGTTCTTTTAATCTATCACGCCAAGGCCATGCAGAAAATACTATTTAAATTATTATAAAAAACAGACCTACATATGTGTGTGTGTGTGTGAGTGTGTGTGTGTGTGTGTGTGTGTGTGTAATGTTATGCACACATCTGTTTGCTAGTGAGTGAGGGACAGAGAGACAGAACGATCTCACTCATCATTTACTTGCACTGGATTTGCATGTGCTGTATAATATCTGTGTGTGTGTGTGTGTGTGTGTGTGTGTGAGTGTGTTGCTCAGTGCAGCGTCACATTCACATGGGGTTGATAGCCCCCCCAGCCCCACATTAGTGGAACGACATGGAAAGGCCCCCCCTTATCTAGAGACCTGTCCTCTCCTCTTACCGGACAGCCCATCTACCGGACAGCCGGGAAATGTTTCTAACAAACGTCTCAGTCCCTGTGGGGAAAGGCAGGTGGTAGTCCCTGTGTCCACAGGCTGGTGTGGATTTCAATTGTTTTTATGACATTTGTCTATATACATATACGTATCTAAACCAAAACATTTGTATAGATATGATAAATTCACATGATTTGATCAATGAACTGGGCAAAAAGCCAAGTAACCCCAAGATCCCAAAAACGACATACAGACACTGATTTAATTTGCTATGTTAATTTTATTCATGTACTGCTTTTGACGTGTTTGGGCTCATAACAGGTTAAACAAGGAAACACGTTACATGCTGTACAGTAGATATACTGTACATACATATGTTTTTTAGTTCGTCTGAATTTTTTTTATGTGGGCCAAATGTCATGCATTTACACCTAAAGCATTTTTATATTTTACTAAGTTTTAGTGCACAGAAGTTCATAGCCGCTGAAAATGCTTTGATCAAGGCAAATTAAAGATGAGCCTCCCATTAGAAATTACTAATAAAGGGTGGATAAATGTTCCACTCTTTTTTGGTCAATTGAATTAGAAATACCAACATCAATTTAATTGGATCCCTACATTCTTGCGTTTCACTTGGTTACGAAGAATCTTTTGCGCCTACAGAAGTACCAATCACGTACTACACTTCCCAAGAAGCAAGTGTAAGGCAACGTGGGAGGAACTTCCGTATTGAGAAGGATATCATCACATATATCCATATTTTATACCGTTGACCACATTGTGCTTTGCAGTGACTTTATTGTGTATGTGTAGAGGTATAGTATAGATCATCAGTAGACTGTATGGACGAAAAAGCTTAATTGAATTGCTGAAAATAAGCAAACATCGGTATGGCAGACGGTGCCAGCGGTAACGCGGTGAATCTTCCTCCCGGGGATCCGCAGCTTATTGGTCTCATCGTAGAACATCTGAAGAACCGAGGCCTTTTTGACGAATTCCGCAGAGACTGTCTGGCAGATGTGGATACCAAGGTATATAACGTCTTCTGACTACCTACAAACGATCACGCTTTATATTTGTCCGCCCTGTTGTTTTTAGTTAGCTTGTAACTATATTACTGTAACTACATTTACTGTATTACATGTAGTTATCCATTGGTTATTTTTAAAACTACTGTAACTTTACATGACTTATGCCCAAGGTTTAAGTGACCTATCGTCTTGTCTTAAGTCCAATGTTTGTAAGCAAAGTCCACGTCGTAAACAAATATAACATTACAGCCACTGAAACAGGCTGGGGAAAACGGTTTGTTATTGTTTGAACTGGTTTTCTTGTTCTCACCAGCCTGCCTACCAGAATCTGCGACAGAAAGTAGACAACTTCGTCTCGACTCATCTGAGCACTCAAGAATGGAACCCATCAATCAACAAAAATCAAGTGCGAAATGGACTAAGGCAAAGTGTCCTGCAGTGAGTATCTACTATGTTCAGACGGCATATAATGGTTTAGCTACTGATGCATCGGCTTGATATCAGCATAACCTTGTCTTTCCAGTTGTTGCACGCTTGTAGGAGTGACATGAGGATTTTGCAGCATTTATTGTAATATTGAAGGTTAAATGGTCATATGAAGAAAGCTCCAGTACTGAAATGGATCATTGTTCCTTTGAAAATTTAAGAAAATTTAGCTAACATCACCCCTGTTGAAAGCTAATTAATCATCAAGTTATATCAGTATTACAACTAGTGAAACACTCACTTTAACCCACAATGCTTGACATTGGATAAAATAAGTACAGGCACGAATCGCGCATTGGACTATGTTAATGAAAGTGTACGTGTTAATACTGCATGCCCAAAAAGGAAGGCCCAAGTCAACCACTGGTGACCCGGGATAAATACTTCTTACCACGAATTCCAACATGTTCCTAGCAAGCTGTCAATATAGCTAAATGAACTAAGAACGTTAGCAGTAGTGGGGCGCCTAATGTAAATTGACCCCTTCAAAATTACGTTCGCAATGATGACGCCGTTGACGTTCGTCTGTAGCGTTAGGCGACGTGCCCACCGACTGCATCACACATTTCCTATACGTCATTTTTCTGCATTCGTAGTGCACATTTTTCTGTATCCAACGCATGCACACTTTGCAACGCACATGCAACATGGACGATAAACTGATTTTTGCTATTTCCGAGTGGGCTCGCATCCTCCTCCTCGTTCGACGGGCTGTCTTCAGCAGCAGTATAGCAACAATTATCTTCCTCAAAGTTGGGCTCATGGTGGAATGACCAGAACAGTTATCCTCGCAGCTATATATACCTGGTATTTTCCCGCACAAATTGTAACGTTTTATAAGTAAACGTTTCATGGACAGTCTAATAAATTATTTTTGAGGTACACTATATATAGTGTATATAGTGTACCTCAAAAATAATTTATTTATATTTATATTTATATATATATATATATATATATATATATATATATATATAATTAAAATAATATAATATAAAAATCCTTATTAAAAAGTCATTGAGGAATATACAACAAAATATTTCTGAATTCCGGTTGAATCTTGTACATTTGCATACGGCAAAAATAATGCAAGTTGAAAATATGGAACGCATGCGGCATCCGGAATGCAACGCAGACCATTAAGACAATTTCCAACGCATTGTTTCGGATTTCTTCATTGAGAATGAATGACTTCTGGCGCAACGCAACAAGTTTGATGTATCTGGTGGACATCAGGCGTTATTTGGGCTTTAACATACCCGGCAGGTGATGACATAACTGATGATGCCACACACTGTGGAGGTGGCGTTCCCATTCATTTCCAATGACAATGTAGCGTTGACAAGCTATCTGCACCACACAATGCAGTGCTGTGCAACCCTGGTCCGGGAAGCAGTGGACTCTTTCGATACCCGCCATGATTACACCCATCGCCAGCTGTGGACGCTCCGCGATGACCAGGCTGGTTGCTGTTGGCGTTTTAATCTAATCTCTGTCCTGTTATGAAACCATTTTGACCCCAAATCACCCTCCATTGTTTTCCGTCAAACAAATGTACAGTCCCAAATTAACACGACGCTTCCTCTTCCATTCTTAGTAAACAAAAAATGACAACAGAGGACACTTCAAATGCATATAGCTGCAGGGCTTGTTTGGGATTCAAAGGAATACCAACGATTTCCCTTTATCTGTAATCGCTATTTTGTCAAAATTGTGTTTTGGACAAAAATACTGAAGAGAATAAAAAAAGTATCATTTAGAGGCTTCATGAAGTGGGTGAAATTCCCCACTTCAACTTTTCAGTTTGTTTCTCGGCCAGCTTTATCTCCTCTGTCCTTTTATGCACTGTGTATCCAGTTGGATAACTGTCAAAATACGCCCCAAAATATATAGATGATTATTGTATGATGGGACAGTTCTATATACAAGGATGTGTACTGCATGAAAAAATGTGTTGTTGGCAAGACAGTGTGGTGAACCCACCACCTTCAGCTCCAGAGACCAGTTCATTACCCATGATCCCATTTGGAAGGGGGATTAGTGAATTTAAAATGGTCCTTCTAAAATAAGCGGGAAACAATTGCCTTTTTCAAGTCTATAGTAGATTAACATCTAATTACTTGTTCTGTTTCTAAATGGGATATTTCTTTATCATTTAAAACAGATGTAGTCATATGCCTGCCTGAAAAAAGTAATGGAACGATAATGGATTCTACTTTTAAAAACAATTTAATTACTGTTGCTTCCTTCGTGTGAAGATGATATGCTGAAGATTTCAAGCACAAACAGCCAAGTTTCAGTTGAAACATACACTGTTTCCTAACAATGTTCTGTTCCAGGTGGAATAATTACAAGGGACCAAGTCACTTATTTACTAATGGGAACTCACTTGAGTTGAACGAGTTTTGTTCAAGTCATCAAACATAACCGACACTTGTAGAGTGATTGATTTTTTGGGGGGGCCAATACGCCCCTAAGCGTTCAGTTCGGTGCATTTGAGGGGTCTCCTCCGCATGTGGCTGTGTTCATTGTGTAATCGGGGAAATGCTTTTGCTCCATTACGCACGTTGCCCTGCCGTCAGCGTTACGTCAATGTGACGTGCTACCCGGTACAACAGAATGTACAATTCCCACCTTGGGATTTGACACGTTGCCCCCGAATTACCGCTGTCATTACTTAACAACAAATTTCTCAACAGCTCATTAGTTGTCTCTAGTGTCGCAGTATTGTGAGGCTAAACCGTGGTTTTTGCTTAGCTAGTGGACAAATATGTCCTGAATGTTGTAAATGTCCATGTGAGATATTATTTTTTTTCGACCGCTAGGTGTCTCTCTCTGAAGACCAGCCCGTTGTGAGGATCAGGGCCTCAAATGTAGCTCCAGTATTCTTCTAAAAATGCAGCTAATTATGGAATTGTAGTTATTTCAATCCAATCAGATTAATCTCTGCAGCTGTTCTCTGCAGCTGTTAATTCTCTCCACAACTGTTGCTGGAGTTTTTTTATTATTTATTTTATCCAAACAGAAATTATTCAGGAATCATGTCAGGTTTTTGTTGCATGTGGAAATGAACAAGGTGGCAGTTGTAGAAGAAGCATTGCATTAAAAAAAGAAAGACGGCACACAAAAAAACCCATTCCCACGCTTTTCCATTCCAAAGACTTTCCAAGACCCCCTCCCATCCCACCACCCATAAACCCCCCCCTCACTCCTCTAGTGATGGACCGACCCATTCAACCGCGAGTGAAGTACCAGAATGGAAGCATGAACTAGATTGGGTGTAATTTAGAATGTAATTATGGTGCAACATGTTTCCAAATAAGAGAGGAAGTGCTGCCAAATATTTTCAAATGTAGATAATTTGTTGCTCAGAATATCCCGAATCCTTTCTAAATGTAGGGTGCCAATTTGCTGAGCTGTAAGTTATTTGATGGAACCTCTCGTCTTTAAACGAAACATCAAGATTCATTTTTTGGGTGAAAATAAGGCCACGGGATAAATTGTCGATCAGAACCTCCAGGTAATTCAAGTAATTCAATAACATACCGGTCTTTGGAATCAGCTGATAATCTTTATTATTCAGTTTTCCCATGAGTCATGAACGGTGTCCGTGTCAACAACCTGGTGGTTTACTAGTCTTCTGGTAGATGGACAGGCTGCATCATGGCAGCATCAAGGGACATTGCTGATTCCCACTGGGAGGCAGAACAAAACAATGTGTTCACATGTTTGTACTCAATACCGTGTCACTCTGGATACCAGTGACTGCTAAATTACATACATGTCCAAAATAAAAGTTTGACGTCTAGCAGAATGATTTATTTATTTTTTACTGAAAACCTTACATACGTGTGGTTGCTACAGATGAAACAGTAACCCAACGACTGTACTAGATCTTTGGCACAAATAATTTAAATGTGAGAATGTCTTAGGTGGTTGTGTACATGAAACGTGGACTTTTGCTGCTTTTCTATGTTATTAATGAAGTTGTTTTTTGAGATAGAAAATCTGGAAGAGACTTGGGTAATCATAAACATGAGCACTCCTAACCCACATCTAAGGAATGGAACACAGAAAAGTAAAATAAACCTCCAAAAATACATTTTCCGCATGCTTTTCTTAATAGAACATCTCTGGCCAAAGAAGATGAATCGGCTATTCTGTTTTTGGGCTTGGGCCCATGTCATATTGGTGACCCCCCCCTTCAGGCCAGATGGCTTGATGATGAAACTCACCTGTGTCAAAGATCGGAGAAAATATATGGAAATATGTAGCAAAACATTTCTTTTAATTTGGAAAATATTCAAGTCAAATCGAGAACTGAAAATAGCCAAATTCATGTTAAGTCAAACTTACCACCATTATTCTTTGCTTACAAACAACAGCTGTTAGGCACAATGCTTGAACCAAGCTAATGTGTCAGTTGTAAGCTAACATTGTTTAAAAGGGAACAGCAACTGGAAATGTGCCTCGGTTTTCTGAATGATTCATCTTACTTAAAGCTCTTTGTTTGCGTGTGTGTCAGGTCAGGCATGCTGGAGTCTGGAGTGGACAGAATCATCACACAGGTGGTGGATCCAAAGTTGAACCACACCTTCAGGCCCCACATTGAGGATGCCATTCATGACTTCTTGTCTGCCGAGAAGAAGGAGGAGGGTCCATCCAGCACTCAGTTGGACACAGAGCAGCAGGAAGCTGCAAGCCACACTGGTCCCAAAACACCTTAAGGTCAGTCTGTTCACACTGGTCCCAAAACACCTTAAGGTCAGTCTGTTCACAC
>JACXGJ010013806.1:0-15709 GCA_016801105.1 Esox niger | reverse complement strand
ACACACACACACACACACACACACACACACACACACACACACACACACACACACACACACACACACACACGCAACTCAGCAGCACTCTTTTTTTCCCCCTGAACAGATAAGTTGATCTTTGGCACACTTGGTGGAAACCCCTTCGATCCTGCCCACTGAGAAGCTGTGGCATGAAGAGGAAACATGCAGTGGCGTGTGATCCGGGCTCTGTAAAGAACGATGCAGACGATATGTTTGACTGTTACCATTGACTGTCGTGGAGATGGCATCCATCAAAGTTGGGAGGAGTTAGTTGCATAGTAACACTCGTGCTGTTGCTCAACATCTAGTCACCTCCAGAAACAGGGTGTTACTGGTCGTCTCATCCACAGCTATAATAAGACGTTGTGGTATAATGAGGTGTCAGGCTAGCTGCTCAACATTTTAAATACTGTTGTTGTTGAGCGTGTGGCAATTCCTCTAGTCAGCAGAGAACTGAAAGTCTTGTCATTTTAGGAGAAGACAAACATCCAAAGTGTCGTAAACCCTATAATGACCACAGTCAGGCCTCTCAGACATGAGGTGACACCATTTTGAACATCAATAATGTGTTGAGGTAAGAAATGTAAAGATGTAGCTGCAGCAGAAACCTGTCTATTCGCCAATACAACATTATTGCCTATTCAAGAACATCAGTCTTGTGAAAGTTATGATTTCCACACCCGAGAGGATTCTGACAAGAAAATAAAGCACACAAGAAGGTCCTTGGATCACAACAGTGGTGGCTCCATCGCTTTATGCGCTTCATGACAGTTGCCAGTATTCCTCGTTGTATTCTCACAGAGGTGTTCCCACAAAACCATCTGTAAGGAGAACCACCTGTCATTTATATTGTTATTTCAGGAAGTTTGGGGTCCCTGTCATAGTCAATAGGTTTATGCAGATGTCAGCTTGGTCATACCATAATGTTTGTGTGTGAGAGTGTGTGGGTCACTGAATTAACAGGGACAACAATGTCCAAAAAACATCTGTAAAGTCTGACTGTTTGGAGCTACAAACTAACTGTGGACATATTTAAAAGGCTTAGACAGGCATGAACATGCACATGTCGGTTGTATTGCTCAGAAGAAATAGATTAAACATGGTCAAACAGGGGACCAGAAATCCAATTGCCAAATGATTCATGGTGGGACTACTGGAAAGGGCTTAGACAGACCTACAATCTGGAGCAGCTTCAAGTTTATTTACTTTGTAATTAATGATGTGTAACGTATTGTCTCTTGAAGAAAGGATGTTGTGAATGCCCCAGTTCAACTGACATACCCAGGCAGAACTGAAAATATACACTTGTTTTTAACAAAACACTATATAGCCTCAAGACACGAAATACACATTTATGTATATTCATCTGAAAGTGAGGAATAGAAGGGTTAAAATTAAGAGACCATGGCAAATTGAATGCTTCTGTTCCTCGCTCAAAACATTCCTTTAAAACTTTTTTGGAAAGGAATGAAAAGGTGCCATGGTCTCTTAATTTTTTCCGAAGCTGTATACTCTGTCTATTCATTTGAAAGAGGGTGAATATATTTCCACCGCTTCTTTCAAAAATCTGTGTAAATAGCTTATTGTTTCTACAACTGTAATGAGTGGGGATTAAAGTAATTGGATGCTGGGCTAACTGTTTTGCTCTGACTGAATTTGACCTGTCACTTCAATTGTTTCTTCAGGAAGTTTGGGGCCTCTCAATAGTCATTCTCAATAGGTTCATGCTGATGTCAGCTTTATCATGCTATGTTATTTCTGTGTGTGTTTCTGCCTTTACTATATAACAAGGAAAACAATGTCCCTAATCTTTGGTGAAATGACAACAATTTGATTAATGGAGACTATTTTACTGTAGTCAATTTGAAAGAGGCCACGTTTTGCATACATTTTAGGTTTAGGTCATAAGTGACATTTGGGGTACTGATAAGAAACAGAGCGATGCATATACGGTTTGGGTTATGCATTAGCGCCAATTTAGGTTTAAATTAGGCATAAATGTTATCTTATTGAGGTTAAGGTTAGGTTTAAGGTGAGAGTTAGGATTAGGATTAGTGAAGTTAATTCAATGGAAATCAACTGTCCCCATTTTGATAGACAAGTGTGAGCGTGTGCGTGTGCGAACATGCGCATGTGTTATGATAGGTAGAGTAGCCTACTTATGTTTTACAGTGCTCTATTTAAACATACTCTTGATTTGGCATTACCACACTTGTTGACTCTGGAGCTGGTTAGCGTTTTTCTACTGGCCTGCACCTTGTGTAATAAGTTAGTCAGTCAGTGGAGGTAAGCCTTGAATTTGAGACCATCCTATTCATATACATGGGCCTTTAACCCCCTGGGGACTATGCTTGAAATGTTCAGGTTCCACTACTTCTATATTTGGGCTTATAAACAATATGTAAATGGTTCATTGAGTATTTGGAATCAAATTGTTCTAAAAAATCTCAGCTAATATAAGCATGCATGTTAAACTAGGCTGCTGGTGCCCATCTACTATTCTTGGAAAGCAAACAACCTCATACAGTTATGTTACGCAGCTGGCTAACAGTCCTGTCACCTGTCCGGGTTCAACAGTCATGTTATGTAGCTGGCTAAAAGTACTGTCCCCTGCCCCGGGTTAATGGTGTTAACTAACAGGCAAACAGTCTTTTCACCCAGTAAGATTTGACAGTATTACCTAGCTGGCTAAGCATCCTGTCATGAAACCAAGTTTAATGTTAACTAATTGATTAAAAATCCTGTCAATGGCCTGTAAGTTTTAAGATGGCACTAGAAGAAAGAAAAGGGGCAATTAGATAGCCACTCCAGAAATAGTGCTTCAAAGCTAGGATTCATATTGGCCTTATCTCTACTTGTGGTACTTAGAAATGAGGTTTATGTGCACCATCTACTAAAAGAGACACGTATAACTAAAGAGTTGTGTATGGCATGAATGTGAAGTGTGTATTGGGGGAAGTTGTGTGTGAGTGTGTGCGCATGTGTGATCCCGATTGTGTGTGTGTATTAATATTCTGGTGGGCAAGCCAGGGCACCGCCCCTCTCACATGACCCAATGCCTGGTGACATGAAAAACCAAACTTCCGTGCCAAATGAGTTCTGCCATTTGAATACAGCATGTAACACCCTGTATGACCGTGGCAGCTAACAGGACAATGCTCAATCAGCCGGCCATGTCAGGCCAGCATTTTGCATGTAGTGGCCTAGTGTTCCTCTGGGCATTTCTGGATGGTTCTGTTGCCTCATTTGGTTATATTAAAACTCCAAATGATGCAATTCTGTTAAGGCTCAGAGCCATCAGATAGATAAACCAGTAATTCAGCCAAGGGCCCATTATTACCACTGATTCACTAGATAGGAAGTGGGGGATCCATTATGTCTTGGCAGTCTAAAGTTGCTTCGCCTACTGTACTTCTCCTTTTAATTTGAACAAATCTATGTCAATAGTCCGCATTACACTACAGAGCCACAAATTCTGCTTTTTGACTGTAACAACAGTGTTATAAAAGTGCATACACCCTGATGCTATACAAGAGTAAGGGTGTTTCCATTGCTAGAGCAGAAAAGGAAGCCTCTTGGGCAGATTTAATAATGTCTGCACGAACAAGACAACTGCTTTGCAATGTATTCCAGTTCCCATTTGGCCTGATATGTTAATACCAGCTAGAATGACCAGGGGCCGTTGGTGGGCCGGAGACGAGTCCAGGTCTGCCTGCCTTCACTTGACCCACATAGACTTAAAAATCAAATAAGGAAATAAATAAAGAACGCAATGACAAGTCTTAGCTTATTGGGTAAAACACAGAAGTAAATCTTCTATCCGCTGCCAATACAGCGACATCCAGGCACTGCCTAAATAAGTCTCACTCAGTACTATCAGTGGCATCAGAACTCAACTTCCTGTCCAGGAGGGTTGGGTATAGGGAAGAGGCAGACACTCAAGAACATCAGAGATCTAGCAGGATTATTTTCCTGTGGTGCCCAAAGTGAGCGTGGTGGCTGAAATCTGTCGCATAGAGATTCCTGACCATGCATTTAGGAGGGCCCTAAATCAATTCCTGTCTGCTGTCCAAACCACCAGCAACTACCATCCTCAAAGTCAGGACATTCCTTCTAGAGAACAAATATTCACACTTCTCTTCAATTCCCCCACGATCTTGGGTAAGAAACAAGTACTTCCTGTTTCAAAACTGTCATTGGGTGAAAAGAGAAGAGAAACAAATGCAGCTGTGTCAAAAAATAGGATTTCCTACTCACCCAATATTAATAGAGGAAGAGGAATCGACTGCTCTGTGCAAGCATGTCTAACCGGCAGGATGTTTCAGAGTACTGGACTGACCGGTGAAGGGCCAAATGGCTTGAGTCAACGAAACTTTGATTTTATAGCGTTTCAATTTTGCTAACATTCTGCATTGCTCGCCATATGCATTTCAATGCAGGTAAAGCAAACGAGCACAAAAATAATACTTTCTCAACAATATCATAGTCCACATAGATAAATTGCCTAATAAATGTTATTAGATGTAAAGCATCACCACCATTCTCTCGCACACTTTCACAAACAGGATCCTAAACACTCACAAGTTGGTGACCAGTTCCTACAGTCAGCAACAAATCCCCATGTGGACAGTATATGCTACACAGAGACTGCCCATTAGCTGGCTCAGCAGTTGACTCAAGCAGCAAGTGAAGATGCTATGCCTTTTAGTAGCTAATCGAAACCTTATTAAAAAAGACGCTGCCCGGACCTACACTTCAGTCAAACTGACAAGCAGCTACATGGCCAGTTTCACAAATATTCTGAAGACACAGATTATATTTTGACATAAATGAATGGAATACAAACTGATTAACCCAGGTGGCATAGACCAATATGTTAAGACTGTGACGAAGTGATGAGAAAAAAATTCAAAATACAAGGGCTTCAATAAAAATAATGAACCATTTGTGTATCTCAAAACTACTGCAGGCTATAGCCATGGGAGACATGTGTTATATCAGTGCATTATGACATGACACAATGGTATCACATGGACAACTTCCTCCCCACCTGGCCAGTGTGTCAGAGCAGAAACAATGACTACATCCCTCTCTTTCGTAGCATCTCCATCAACTACGCTGCTTAAAGCGCTTCATACACACCACGCAGAGGGGAAATGATATAATCGAAAACAAAAGACAAAATAACAATTCAATTAGAAGGAAATACAGCCGACAAAAATGTGTTTGCATTAGCTCAATGAGCTCATTGGGAAGTAAGTAGACAGGATTCTTTTCAGTTATAGGAAGAGAAATATGAAAACAGTGTAATCCAGCTGAAATATGAGCTTTTTGTTTTAGTCTTCAAAATTAAAGATGGTAGAACTGAATGCTTGATAGGGTTTTTAGTGTAACAATATCCTGTGTTTAATATTGGTGTTTACAATATCCTTATTCATAGTGAATCATTATAGGTAATATAGCCATCCAAGCAAATACTGTGTTTAACTGAAAGAAAAGAAACTTACCCATGAGTAGCCTAGCCTACAGTACTAATATTCAATCACAGCATGTAGCTGCCTGTTTAGGAATCCAATCTTCTTTCTTTGGCATATTACCCAGCGTAAATCACTAGCCTGGAGTTTATTTAAACCAAAAGTAATGCAAACGATATTAAGGTGTATGAGAGACGAACATTACCTGTTGATCTTTAGAGCGAATGCACGTCGCTCCGCGCTCGCGAGAGACGCCATGTGTAGTTTAGCCCCTATTCCTTTACTGTTTCCCTGCAGAATGGTAACTTTTTCTATTGCGCTGCTGGCACAAATGTCATCGCAAGCCTCATCTTCGCGGTGCAGGAGTTCTGGGTGGAAACTTCCGCGTTTGAAATCTTCCCCATGCCATACACCGGCTACGGAGTGGGAGGGGATCAGACACGCACACTCTAGCTGCTAGGTAAGCCCTTTAGGTTTGCTTATTAAGCAGTCTGGCGTGTGTGTGTGTTTATGTTTGATAGAGAGTGAATGAGAGAGGAATAAACAGGGACAGGAGAGAGGGGTGTGTTAGAATGCACATATTGACATAAACCTTTGATCTGTTCCGATCCCCTATGTGTTGTTGCATAGCTTCGTCTATTTCAAGTACGCCTAATACGTAAGCACAATCTCAGCATACAATTTTACATCATAATGTAGGCTTGTATTTTTACATAAAACATGAAAAAACATATGACATGCAAAATGAGCAATACAAAAATGTTCCAGTGTTAGTTCACCCTTACTCTAATTAATTCTATTGCCAGAAAGACACCAAATAGATTGACAACGTGTGGTTCAGCTGGAATACTAGATTAAGGGTTAGTTACATAGACGATAATGTCACTTGCATACAGCGTGTCTTTACTTTTTTAACTATGCATTTCTGAGTGTGATCTGATAACTTTGAGAAGAGGCTTGCTGGTCCAACTAAACATGACATGCCTCTGTAGAGTTGCACAGCAATTAACCTTGTATGTATTATCTTTTAAATAGACATGAGACGGGAGAGCATATTATTTCTGCTTGGGATGAGGCAGGCCTTATACAAGTAGACTAGTTTGTGCTACAAATGAGTTGTTCCTATTTTGAGAACTGTGTTGAGGTGAAAAAATGATCTATATGACCCTTCTACTTCCGGATGCCTGTCCTTGCTTTTCTTAACAGCCTCAACCTGAGTGGTTAGCAGTGCATCCTTTTTACTGGCCTGGTCTTACATATTGTGCAGGTTAATGTGAGGGCAATTGTGGATTTTCTTTACCTAGAGTGGTCTAATGGGATGCATCCAGAGCACATAGACCTGCACAGGCGCATCATTGGTTTATATCTGGGCCACTGCTCTTTCAGCCAAAATCCCCCTTCAGCTCTCCAAACTGTCCAGTCTTGGCCAGGTTTTTAAATGTTTTTTTTGTAGGAACATAGATGTATCTGTTCCTCAGAGTGGTCAATTATAATCTTAAATTGGGATCTTACAGTGTAAAAGTGTGACTGTTAGACTAGAGAAGGTATTACTTAAAAATAGAACTGTAGCTTTGTTTAAAAAATGTAATGTGCTGCACTCCTATAAATATATTTTCTGTGGACTCCCTTGGAATGCTAAACTGAAGCAATTTGCTTTGTTAGACTGTCATATAATTGTTTTCAATGAGTCCAGTGTTAACTCTGCTTTTGACTTAGGCAGATTTTTGTTCTTTTCCCTGTCGAAGATACACCTCACACACAACATGAATTTTATCTATGCAACTAGGCACGTGGGGTGGGGCATATGGCCAATACACCAATACACCACGGCTTAAATGTGTTGCACGGCAGTTTTACCACTATCACCCGAAATGCCTTATTGCTATTATAAAACAGTTACCGACGCAATTAGAGCAGTAAAAAGTGATGTTATGTCATACCCGTGGTGTATGGTCTCCTATGTCTCAAAAACCACAGTTTTTGGCCAGTCAGCATTCAGGATTCGAACCCCTTGGTTTATCAACTTCATTAACTTACTGTACTTAACTGTTAGCCCGGTAAGAGATTGAACAGCTAGGTGCAAGCGCCCTCTACCGTCAGACAATCAGTGTGTTAACTTGACATACGTTGAACGTAGATCACGATCCACAGCACATTTGTAGTTCATTCGTTGTATTGATTGGAGGAGTTTATTTTCTTTCTGTTACCATGTAAACCCTGTCATCTATATTTTACGAAAATCTCCGTGTGACATAGGTAGGGCTGTTATACGGAACCAAAATTCGGAACTATTTAACTGGTTATACATTTTCTCCGACGGATTGTATACATAGTTGTACAGAGCTTAAACCAAATTAGAAAGCTCGCATGATCACAACGGTAGCATGGATGTAATTGTATCTCAATGAAGTTCTCTAAAACCAGGTAAATATAATAAATTACGTTAATAAATTACCTTCATTTGCTTTACACGTTTTTATATTAAATAGACTATGTTAAGCGCACCAGAGCTCCAGTTCAGATCGATGTATGGGTCGCACGTAACGGTGTTATGTACTGTAGCAACAGTAATGTCCTGTTGAATTTGTTCTGCTTATATTAACGCAGATTTCTGCCTAGCTGCTGCTATAATAGTTTTAGATTCTCCATTAGTTCCATGTATGACTTAATCCATTGACCAGAAGGTCATGCATCTGGCCACTGTTGGCGTATATTCATTATTTTAGGTTAATATCTGTGAGTTATTGTTTCGATGAACCAGAATTTGGGCACACATGGGAGTTGTTTTCATCCTTCAATTGAAAGCCTCACATCATTAGCCAGCCCTGCAAACACTCTGACGTTGAAATAGGAGGTTTGTTGGTGTCCTCGCTCTAGCTGCTTAAAAGACAGCCTCCACTGTAGCTGGAGCATGGTTTCCAATCCAAATGCTGTCCCTTTCACCACTTTCCGGTCCT
Source organism: Esox niger (assembly GCA_016801105.1). Classification (NCBI taxonomy): domain Eukaryota; kingdom Metazoa; phylum Chordata; class Actinopteri; order Esociformes; family Esocidae; genus Esox; species Esox niger. The sequence continues at coordinate 7,257 of JACXGJ010013806.1, read as the reverse complement.
ATACATATATTTAAAAAAATACGTTTATCACAGCAATATGGAACTTTGCAAGGAGTTACTGCTATTAGCCAATGTCTACTTCTGGAAAGGTCTAAATTTAAGTTATCTGTGCCAGATTGTAATGTGTAGTTATTTTTATAGCCCATTTTTACTTGAGTGGGTCATGATTTGCTTTTGTGAGTGTGGTCTAAACTGTTATTATAATGTAAAAGATTGTTTGTTAGGCATGTGGCCCATACATTATATTACCCAAGAATAGAATCAATGAGGAATCTTCTGTATTGTAGCCCCTTTACAGATTAGCTATAAAAGGATGGGGCTTGTCATTCACTGAAATGTTAACATTGCCCAGTTCACCTCAGGTCCATAACAGGCTGGTATTCCCTGGGTCTCTGACCTTCCTCGGACTTCAGTCACCATCTGATCCTGCTAAGACATGATGAGCATAATGTTGTTTGCTGAGTAGAACTGTTGAGCATCATTAACACATTACTGAGCACAGAACACCTTTCATCTTAGCATTCTCTGTTGTTCTATACAATTAAGAATTTTACCGGTGGCAAAATGTAAAATATGCTACCAGATTTGGATCTCTTGGACTTCTGCGTGATGTATTTCCCTAAAACAAATATGTATGCCTTGTTTTCAAAGGGGTGTCATCGTGATCTGATCAGTGGCTAGTGGGGGAACAATTTAATACATAAAATATTTGCCACTGCAAAGTGAACAAACATTTGGCCCATGGACTGACAACCTGCTGTAGTAAGTCAACCAGCTAGCTAACTACAGCAAAGCTGAATCTTTGTAAACAAGCAGTAATGTCAGCTAGCAATCTGAACACTGAATGCCAGATTTACCCAAAGCCTGTTGGTGCTAACTTGAACCTGTAATTGCTGCTTGACATTTAAAGTTCATGTATCTATTATTATCTAAATGCTAGGTAACAATGTAACACTTCATACTATACCTGTTTACAGATTGTCCTATTTGCACACACAATAGTCATGGATCAGGTCTTAATGGAGGAGGAGGATGACTGCCCAGAATTGGTCCCGATTGCAGGAAAGCCTCTCTCACATGGAACGCAGATCCCTGTTACCATCATCACAGGCTACCTCGGTATGATTTGGCTGTTCAGTTTAATGCACTCCCCTATCAAATCTGCTGTGAGGGCTGGAAATGTGTGACGCTCGCTAGCATCATTCTTGGTGCACAAGATAGGTTCTGCATGGTTTTGTCAAAGCCATGCGCAAAAACTCCTCATTGGCAAGCTAAAACATATTGAATAATATGTGTGTTGGCTGGGTTGGAAGAAAAGCCTGCCCACCCTGCGTCACCTCGTGGCTCGGGTTGGTGAGTGGTGATTGACCAATGAGCATTAAATTAATTAGAGTTAAAGTAGATAAAGTAATTGCTGTACGGTTTGAATAGAATTCTCATTTCTTTAGCAGCAAATAACCAATTTCTAACCCATTCAGGCGCTGGGAAGACAACCCTGTTGAATTACATTTTAACTGAGCAGCACAATAAGAGAATTGCTGTCATACTCAATGAATTTGGAGAAGGTATGTTTATTTTTATGGTTTATATTGTACCAAAACTGTGTTCAGTTAGTCAATTGGAATGATAGTTGTACCACAGTTTCAAGTGCTCTAGGGGGCAGCAAAGAGCTGTTTGAGGAAACTGGTGGGTTGTGTCTTGCCCTCTGCATTTAAGGTGAACACCATCCCAGGACAGGAAGTAATATAGAAATCTCTTATGATTTGTTAGTCGCACATGATGTGTTAATTTGCCTAGAGGCAGCATCAATCATGGGGAAGACGGGTTTACTGGTGCATTGTCATAAGGATGAAGTTAACCTACATAACTGTATGTTTGTGTGATCAAAAAAGGGCTAAAGGATTAAAGTTGAGTTAGACCACATTCTTGTATAAATAGTTGCAATACTCAGCTGCAGCAACCTTAATAGTAGTGAATATATTCCTTGTGTTTTAGTTTTTCACTGTGCATTTATTGTAGTTTCTGTTTGTATGTTAGAATACATAATGTTTCCTGCTCTGATAAGTATTGTTGTCCCTCATTTGTCCTTTAGGTGGCGCTCTGGAGAAGTCTCTCGCTGTGAGCCAAGCAGGAGAGCTGTATGAGGAATGGCTGGAGCTCAGGAATGGCTGTCTCTGCTGTTCTGTCAAGTATGCTTGAAACAATAAGAAATATTTTCAGAGCTAATCCCCTTTTGCTACATTCCATTTGTATTCTGTTTGTACATCAGACCTCTTGATTTTGTAATCATTCCTAATCTCACCAATCATCATCTCTCTTAGAGACAACGGCCTGATAGCCATAGAAAACCTTATGCAGAAGAAAGGAAAGTTTGACTATATTCTCCTGGAAACAACAGGACTTGCTGATCCAGGTGAGTGTCATGCGATCTGTGAAGCCAAAATACATCACAAACCTTCACAGTTTAATTGAACTTTAACCCATGGCTGTTTGTTGCTGACATTACTGTGTAGCTTGTTATTCGTGGGTATTCTTGGTTAGCTCAGCCTTTTTCCACTCTACTTATCAAAACTATAGTTTTGGTTATACCAATAAGGCACCATTTAACCCTTTAGTGTTCTCACATTGAAATATCAGAACCACATTGTACCCAGGAAATTCCTTCAGACAACCGAACGACCCAGTATTTTTTGTGTGGAAATCAATTCCCGATCTGACTGGAGTCTGAGATAGACCAGATCTAGTCCAAAATATGTCTGTAAATCAGGTCAGGTTTTTATCATGGCCAAATTGATGTATAATATAAAACAATAGTAATTTTCCTGCAAGCCTGCTAAATTGGCCTATAAGCCTTTTAAAAGCACATTTTGGGCTGACTCTTTGTAGGCTAGTAACTGGCTTTACTCCCCCCACAGCGCAGAGTTTCTGAAGTTGTTTTGTTTTCCGGTATTTTACATCCATTGCAATTAAATTAATGGGTATTTGAACAATCTTTCCAGTTCTCGTATCTCCATTAGAAAAGTCATAAAATTGACTACCTGAACACTTCTCCATTGCATACCCAGCTAACACTAGCACATTGCTGTGGAAAATTGTTTAAAGTTAAAAACTGTTACGATCAGCCTATAAAAGCTCAAACCAGGCAAAGAGAGGAAGACAGCCGGGGGAGAGATGCTGAAAGAACCAACGGCAGCTTGTAGGAAATGGGATTCCTAAAAGATATTTTTTTATATATCAGGATAATTTCTTTAAACAGGTCAAAAACATGATCCAAAGGTCAACAACATAATGTCATAGCTGACCGAGTCCTGTACTGGATCGAATCTTGGGTAATCGGATTTGTGAGCATTCGTGAAATCCTCTTACTTCCTGCTGTTGACCACAACGAGACAACATTAATTGATAATCTATGACTTGTAGTGGAACGTCTCACTCTCCGTCCACTAGAAGCTCTTTACTCTCCTATTTCATAAAAAAACGAGTTCACATGGCATATGTTTAAATTAAATGTCACTTTTTCACCGTGCCATTTGAAGCCAGACGGATAATACTCTCAGCTAAGCAAACGGATGCCGTCGTAATTCCTGTTTCTGTTGGCATTGGTGAAAATATAAACATTTTTATCATGCTGATGAGACATGGGGGAACATTTTTGTGGAATCTTAGTTCAGTGTGGTTGTTTCCATCCTTCGATATTTGATTAGCCTCACATTTATGATAAAATTCTCAGTGCTGTTCACTACCTGTTAGTTGGGCTCCAGTCGGAAGCTTCTAGACAAGCCCAGCTTTTTTTTTACCCAAGACCAACGTTTCGTTCTGAGACAGTGTCGGGGCCTGGGAATTGAGGGATGCTATCTGAACAGCCTATTTCCATTAGGACAGGGAAGCCATCAGTCCGTAAACGTTTAGCTAGGGATTCAGGAGAAAAGGGAAATCAATAGGAAGCTATTATGGGGTGAGCTTCGAGACAACTGGACTGTGTCAATAAGTGACAGGTGTCAGAGGTCCAGAGATGACGCCACCCACAGCCCAATGGGGCACACACACCACCCGGGCCCAGCTCAGTCCGGGACCCCTCTGTCCTCCAGTCTGTCATTGGCTGAGACAGGCTGGTTATTGGCTGAGACGAGACTGTCATTGGCCCCGACAGGCATGTCAGTCAGAAAGCTCCCACGGGACACCCCCCCCCACCTCCCCCGGAGGAAGAAGCTGGATGGTTGGTGTGTCCAATGTCACTCACAAAACAGCATTTTCATTACCCTTCTATCAAATATTTACCGTGCTTCCTTATTACCGCCTGACGGTTTGACAAAAGGGCATTATGTGAACAGGCTAGGCCTGCCGCGCCGACATAGATGTTGGAATAACTTCCGTAACTGAGAAATGAAAATGCCTGGGAACGAAAAATGGAAAGCCACTCAAATAAGTTTTATCTGGTACACAGAGTTCTATCTGGATAAGTGCAACCCAGCGTGTCTGCTTTGGTCTGGATGCAAGCTGCACTGCTTTGGAAACTCCTGCTGATGTTTCGTGTCCCTTCTGGAACGTTCTTCATACCCCATTGATGCTGCGCTGTCTGAAACGTGTCTGTCTGACTCCTCAGGTGCAGTGGCCTCGATGTTCTGGGTGGACTCAGAACTGGGGAGTGACATCTACCTAGATGGTAAAAAAAACTTTTGGCGCCATATGTGCTTGTGTTTCAATGTCCCGTGCGTTGTCAAGGGTGTTTAAAAGCAGTAGGTGCGTATTCCGCGCGGCCGTCGTCGAGGGCGGATGAGCGGGTGGAGGGTGTTTGTAAGAGCCTGTTGTAGCAGAGCAGAGAGGTTTGGAATGTCTAGTGCCTATCAGCTGTTGCTTGTGTAATAACAGAGAATGCTTGGCTAGAGCTCATGAGGACTCACAGTGAGAAAGTGACTAAAACACGCAGGCTTAACCAAACACCAAAGGGCCTTCGGGTCAGAGTTTATTGGAGAGTGTGGTCAATGTTTCTCAGTGCCATTTCTGGTTTTGTTTGCAGGTATTGTTACGGTAATCGACGCAAAATTTGGAATGAAGGTAAAGGCAAATTAACATGCATCTGTCTGTGGTTGTTGTCTAAGTTCAAATCTATTCAGAGCAACAACATTTATACATTTTATTTGTGGGCCGCAATATAACTACGGTTATACATTATTGCAACTATTTCTGGTACATTCCATGATTCTCTCGTCTTTTCACCTGATGAAAATGTAGTTAACGTCACCTTAATTGCTAGTTATTGTATCAATGTCATTCACGAATGAAAGAGAAAAAGTACATTGTTATGTCATGAAAATAAATATTCTTTGATGTGCTAGCAATTGCTAAATTCTTGACAATTCCAGTAAGTTAGTAGCTACTTGTAAAGCCTATTACTGGCGAATACGCTGTCAAAACGGCCAGTGGCAAACGCCATACATATACGCTATTTGTGGTGGAGGTAAACTTAGTAAGAAACGTTAGTCAATTTAACTGTCTCAGTATCATTCACGAATGGCCTATTAGATGTTGAAAGGGCCAGTGGCAAAAGAGGATTTGTTCATTGTAGAGATAAGAGGCTATACTGACACCCGTCAAATGTACAGCTCTGGTGAAGTGGTTAATGACACAGAGCTCTGCAACCTGGTTGCCTTTCACGTGGGCAACCAGGTTCAAATCTCGAGAAGGCAACACTTTTTATAGTGGGCTGGCTGAACTAGGCTTGCCTGGTTTCTTGTTCTTAATTACATTCAATGTCCCTGAAAGTAATTTTTTATGTTGAGATTCCTCACTACGTGAGATTCCTCACTATGTGAAGATTCCTCACTACCAGAGTATGTAAAGAATATTTCATAAAAGCTGCATGTCAAGAGTTATTTCTTGTTCTTTCAGATTCAAGTTGAAATCATACAGTGTTTCGATTCTGTCAAAGTTCTGTATATAGTTAGTTCCAAAGAACCACACAAAACATGCACAGTCCCTACTCAAATGCTTTGAACCTGGGTTAGGTGTGGGCGAGGCGACACCAGGTTAGCAGGCTGTAATCTCTGGGTGTCATACTTGGCCAGTCAACGTGTTCACGCCCCGGGCGCCAGCGTGGCCCTCACACGGAGAGAGGGAGGGGGAGGGAGAGCCAGATTGAACCTGAAGGGGTAATTGATATCAGAGCGCTTCTTCACCCCCTTGTACACCACCCATTCTCTGAATTGCCCATCCTACCGGGGTAGGGTCAGAACTGGAGCCCGGTACCTTTCGTTCACAACAGGGCCCACGAGGTTCAAGTTATCGGCAAGGCCGGTTAGCGTGACGATGGCTGTATGACAGCAGTGGCCATCGGGTTTAGTTTTTAATCTCCATCCGTGGCACCTGGTGACAGGTCGGTGTTCAGGGGTCAGGGGAGGTTACGAACCTGAGTGCCTCTTGTTATTACATATTTCACTCAGGAGACGAAGGCAGCTCTCGCTTCCTCCCCGACACGGGTCTGGACACAAATAGAAAATAGATCTGTTTATCTCTCGTGGTTTGAAAATGTTTCGGCAGGTGATTTACGGCATGTATCACTGGTTGGGAAGATGAGCGTCGTTCGCGTTCTTCTCTTCATTTGGGGGTTGTCACTGTTTTTGTCATCTGTGACATGAGGATGAGTGAACCATTTAGGGGTTTTGGGGGGATGCAGGACGGGAGTTCTAAACGGATGAAGATGTGTTTTTCAATTCCGGGGCAGAATAACATTTGATAGGAGGTTTGAGATTTAGCGTGTACTTTTCACATCGCTAGACTAAAAATGGCAGTGAAGTGTCAAGGACAGAAAGATGATCTCACTAATCACTAGATCTTTTCCTGCAGCATCTCATGGAGGAGAAACCAGAAGGACTGGTGAATGAAGCAGCCAGGTATGCTATCACTGTCCGCCAGTTTGACCCTGATCCCCACATCCGCCTGTTAGACCTTGATCCCCACTGTCCACCTGGTAGACCCTGTGCCCCACTGTCCACCTGGTAGACCCTGATCCCGTCTGTCCACCTGGTATACCCTGATCCCCACTGTCCACCTGGTATACCCTGATCCCCACTGTCCGCCTGGTAGACCCTGAACCCCTCTTTCTGCCTGTTGGACCCTGAACCCCACTGTCTGCCTGTTAGACCCTGATCCCTACATCTGCCTGGTAGACCCCGAACCCCGCTGTCTGCCTGTTAGACCTTGAACCCCACTGTCTGCCTATTAGACCCTGAACCCCACTGTCTGCCTGTTAGACCCTGA
>JACXGJ010013805.1:0-15717 GCA_016801105.1 Esox niger | reverse complement strand
TGTGTGTGTGTGTGTGTGTGTGTGTGTGTGTGTGTGTGTGTGTGTGTGTGTGTGTCGTAAATGGGCAGGGGGAGTGTTTGTGTCCATAAGAGAGCAGCAAACAGGGCCATTAGAGATGAAAGGCTGAGAATGCAGCCAATCAAAGAGGCATTGCTGGAGCCCATCAGCCCACAGACAGACTGGCCCAAGGCTTCTGAGATGACTGACACATCGTCTCACCTCCATGGATCTCTCTCTCACACACACACACACACACACACACACAGTGAATTTTTTGTAGATTTGATGTTCTCAAGTGTTGAATTTGGGAAACGACATAGGGTTCAAGACACACACACTATTCGAACACATATTGTTACAGTTTTTGAACCCATTAAAAACAGTGTCATAAATAATTGGCAGATAAGCTATGTGAGCTAGCTAAAACAGTGGAAGACACACACACACACACACACACACACACATACAATAAAGGCCAATCACTGACTAAACTAAGAGTCCCAATTGAATTGGCAAATAGGCAAAAAACAATGAGAGAAGCAGCAAGATCATTTGGAGCTTGATGCAATGTGATGGTCATGCACCGTGTCAGATTCTGGTAGTGGGGTGTTGTCATGAATTAACGGGTAAATCCTGACTGGAATTTTCCAGGAACTTCCATCAACAGAATACAAACTTATTCTGAAGACAGATCTTAAACAGAAAGCAGTGGTTCCCAGTATCTCCCTTCCTCTGTAATCTCTAAGGTCTGTATTGGTAAGTAAACAAAAGACATTAGGATTAGAAGTGGTGGTGCAGAAAGACATTGCAAGTAGGATTCATTTCCTCCAGTGGTCTTACATACATGCACACACACTGAGGAATTTCATCACAGGTTCAATGATTAGAGTTGGTACTTCAAAGGATCCTGATCTTGTTGTTTACTCTCATGTCCCATATCTCTATCCCTATCTCTCTTTCACTGCTATAGGCCTTTCCATGCTGTATGAATCAGGATGGCTATCAGCCTAGCCTCTCTGTCTCTCTACACTATCATTCCAAACAGTGATAGAAGCCTGGGTGCTGCGCAACCTGTCGAACAAGAAAGTGGTAGAAGGAGCACGAGGGGGAGAAGTAGAAGAAGAATGTAAGGGAAAAGACAGACAGGAAGGGTGCATCTTATAACTTTTGAATGTTATTATGTTGAATGTTATTATTATTCATTTCTTAATAATAGGTGAGAATATTTAGCACTTGGATACAGCGTCTGTGCGAACTAGCCTGGAGACTTAACCCTAAACCTCTATGAATACTGTTTTTTCTTTCATAGGAATCAGCCAAATGACCGATGACATTAAAATATTTCACACATATTCCACAAAGTTCTGTATAAAAACACACGCTTGCCAAATGCACACGGCACAATGGGTTTTAGAAAGCATTCATGCTTCAACTGGCGCCTTTTTTCCAGATGGTTTCGGCCTGTTAAATGTTACCTCTATATACAATAAGGATCATGGGATTAAGTCAATCTGTTGCCTTTATGGGCGATAACAGACTAAACGGTCCTGTCTTTTTTGAATTTCCATGTAGCCTATCTCCTCCATTCTATGTCTCTGCGTCTCGGAAGACAGGGCGGGGGAGTGGTAGGAAGGGCTTGGTATTATTTGGATATTATGCAGAGCGACTGAGTGAGTGATACATTGTGTTAAGGACTAATCGGCTCAATCACAGTGCGACCCATTGATAAGATAATGACCGGCGGGTGTTTGGAATGGAACCGGAGGCTGCTGCGCGCGCTATCTCCCCACTTCGCCGCCGCCAGACGGCTGTCTCCGCGTGTGATGGCGCTCCGTGTAGTCGCGCTAATAGGTCATTAACTAAACCGGTCACTTCAAAGGCCGGTGGCTCTCTGATACTCTGTGACACCCGAACGGGACGAATCGAGACGTCCATATTCAGAGAGAGAAATCAAATCGTGTTTGATATTATTATCATAACTACGTAATGGAATTCCAAAAAATAGAATCTGTGCTTGTGTGTAGGCTGCTTCTACCAGCTGACCACAAAAAACGGAAGGTTTTTGCAAAACACCCAGAAAGCCAATATCTGGACTTGACTGCCATAATTACCATTTCAACAGTTGGCTATAGAAAGACCAACATAGGCCAGAGGGATCAACATAAATAAACAACAAAATCCAATCATTAAAGCTAAATCAATACATTTCTGTCTCATCAGTGGAGACTGATCCAATGACACTGATTATTGGACAACAATGTTCTTAATCTACTATAGGGATCAGGCGGATAGGACTATCATTGCCTTATGTTAAGCCAATCAATCAAGGCTGGTCACCATTTCCCAGGTTAAGGACATGAATATACACTCCATGGGCGGTTTTTGGTACCTCCATAACACGAGCACATGGGTTTGGAGATGATGTTCGGCACGTCTCTAAATGCCTGTCCGCCTGGTTTATACAGAAAGCCCTGGCTGCATGACTCACTGCTGTAGCAGCCATTCATAATGGAGGACGTTGTGGTGCACTGAACCAACGGGCCACTTCAGTGTACATATTCAGTGGTTGAATGACGGACCAGCAGGCCTGTGGTTAGCATTAGCATCAGCAGAGCGCGGAACGGAAAAGTCTTATAACTGATGATGAAGTGCAAAGGAATGTTACAGTTACAATGATGTTTAGAATAGAAGGGTTAAACAAGCACAGGAGTTTACTCAACAGGAGCCGGTGGATAATAGTGTAGTGAAATGGCAATATTTGAGAATTAAGTGCAGAACTACAAAGATTGCTCATGCAAACACACAGGCCATACACATGCACAACCACAACCGCATTCACACGCATGCGCACACACACACACACACACACACACATAATGTATGTTTTAACATCCTTGTAATATCCTTGGGACTCAATATTGGTTTCAATTTTAAATAATTTTTTCACTAACTCTAATGTAACACTTTACCTCAGAGACCTAAAGTTAACACAATTTTTTTAATCCTGAATATAACACACCACAGACACATACACACACACACACACACACACACACTTACACTCACATACAAACACTCACTGTACAGCAGAGATCTAGAGATGAGAGGGTAGGTGAGGACAGTGAGGATGGGGGGGGTTGCAGACTCACTGGAGCCAGAGGGTAATGGCCTCATTCAAGCCGATTGAGACGTCTTAATTACTGTAGTTGTGAAAACTAGGAGGGAGGGAAGACAGGAGGGAGGGGAGGATGTGTTCTTTGATCCCGGGCTGAGTGAGTTGTAAAGGAGGCATGCCCTGCATAAATACTGACTCTACCCTGAGACTCAGATCATTACTCCATTTACCGGTACACTGACCCACTGAGAAGGACCCATGCACACACTCTTAACTCTTAACTTACCTAGCATTGAGGAAATAGTTGACATTCTGGGACCTTAAGGACAGAATAAAATTGATTTGAATTCTCCAAAAGGACACTTTCCTTCCACCGTCACAACAGGACTTTTGCTGGATTTCGTTTATTTAGTTGGAAATCGTCTTCATCCAACCATGAGGGGTCATTTCTCCATTGAGTGGTTGGCACAGAGTAGCCAGGCTTCCGGCAGCCCCTCTGCCCCTTCCGGGATCTCATCTGGACCCATCAACACCTCTGGGACACACCCTGAGAGCCTCCCTGGGTTCTACTGCCAACAGAGGACAGAGAAACAGGACTACCATGCAAGAAGGGGACCATGTCTCACTCCACAAATCAATCCCATGCTGGCAGGCCTTGAGAGGGGAACACATCCCAAGAGGAGCAGCTCCCTCCACCAAATCCACAACCACCAAGGTAGATTTACTTTCCCTTTTCACTTTGGATCTGAACAGGATCTGATCATCAACTAAAATGTCTGGTGTTTGTCTGTTGAGCAATGATAGGAATTTGTTATCTAGAGCCACAGAATTAAGCATTGCCGTGTATCTGCATTTGATATTTTCTTATAGCACTGACGGACACACCTCAGCCTTGCTGACGGACACACAATTTTGTTTGAGGCTTTTGGACCTCGCAGTAGGTGAGGGATCTGCATGATGTGGTTTTAATGGATTTTTAACCTAACTTCCCTTCATTTCTTCTCCCTCCATACAGAGTCTGAGTCTGGCTTTATCAGTGTAACAGATGAAGAGGAAACATCAGGGTATGAGAGTGAAGGTGGGCGCTCACTTTCCCCCATTGCCCCACTGGATAGCACCCACACGTCTCCCTCCCAGTCACCTCCCTCCCCCCCAGCGGGTCGGAGGCCACGCACAGTTTATACAGAGGAGCAGATCAACAGTTTGGAAGTGGCCTTCAAGAGGAATGCTTACCTGGGTACTCAGGAAAAGGCTGAGCTCTGCAGTGGACTCAATCTCACAGACAAACAGGTATGTGCATCACACAGACAGGCGATGTAGCGTCCCGGTGAAAATGAGACAAACAACAAAACGCGTGGAAGCCATGAGAATCGTTACATGTTGTCTTGTTTGAACAAACCTCAGCCTGTACTTATATAGAGCGGTTAGCTACGGTTTGTGTTATCGCTTATACCCAACTCCGCTCTGTCCATCCTCAGATCCGCAACTGGTTCCAGAATAGGCGTATGAGAATGAAGAGGATGATCCAGGATGCCCTGGCCCATGCATGCCAAGCTAAAGTTGCCTCACACCTGATGCATTACCCCTACCGCCCTGGTCCCTACCCAGCCTACCACCCCCACCACGCGGGAACCGAGGGCGGAACCGCTGCCCCATTCCTCCACCCCCACTACGGCTCCACCCCAGCCGGTCCAGGCCAGACAAGTCTCCCTGCCCTGGACTCTTTCTATCAGTACACCAGCCTCCCCAGCATGCTGACCCCAGCATTGGGGCCTTACCAGTCTTACACTCACCAGTATTAGAACTCTCAGAGGACTGTTGTTAATAGTTGCAGGTGCTTTTTAGAAAGCGAAATACAGGTAAAAAAATCTTTCAGATGTGTCTAACTATATTCAGTGGCTTCCACTTTCATTCCAATGTATTGTTTGTTAAAGCAGTGGAGAAAGGAAGTTTCAACTCAGGGTAGAGTGCAATAATAAATGTTCGGTTAGTGTCATTTTTAAAGTGTTATTTAAGAATTCAATTGCAAATCCATTAATTGAATCTGTGTGGTCATATAGTGTATATGTTGAGAATTGTGTTGAAGAGATCTCTGTTCCTACCAATATATATTTGGAAGTATTGTGAAATCTAATTAAATAAAGACAATTGCTGAATTTCTGGTGCTTTCAGACATCTAAATCAGTGGCTTGTTTACAAAAGGTTGAGAGCCACCTACTGCCCAAAATGGAAGCATTAACATTATGGTAGACAGGATCCGCCAGCTAACTCATATTCAATTCTAAATGAAACCCTGTCATTCACCCTTGTCCCATGCTATGCACCCAAATCGAAGGAAACAATTGTCGAGGCTAATTAGACCCACCAGTGGCTACTTCCATCAGGGGTGCAACTATTTGATCTCCACTGATAAAGTGGAATCCCAAAAAGCACAAAATATTTCAACTTGTGCACAGCACACACAATGGATAAGTGTGCTTGATTTGTTTACATATGGTTATGAGACTTGACACACAAAAAAACAACACTTCAAGCAAATTGTTATTTTTATTTCTTCATAAACAACACAAGTGATTTTTGAAACTGAAATGATTTGTTTTATTAAAAGTGAACACAATTGTGTCACAAATTGAATATACTTATTAAACCCCAAGCTACTCAGCGGAAGTAACCCCAGGTTTCATCAGCAATATGTGATCATGAAGGGCACTCACAAGCAATTGAGTAGTATATAAGGGTCTGGTTTTAGATTCCAGTTTAATGTCTCAAAGACTAAACATTGATTTTATTTCTCATAAACTTTTCACCCAAATGAACTTCTATTTTTTTCCCAAAACTTTATCAGTGAAATAGTCTCTGAACTACAGGATCTTGCTGGCCATAGCAACAAAGACACTTATTATAAAATCATTTGGCAAAAATAGGAAGAACACAGACACAATTATTTATTTTAAAAAAGACTAACTTTTATAAGTATAAAACACTTTCGGAGCAGTATCCAATTAACTCAAACCTTTTCAGAACATGACAAGAATTTCAGAATTTGTTGGTCTATGTACAAAATGTACAAGTTTCTTGTCTGCAAAATGCCCTAACCAAAATACCCCCACCTCTATCCCCTGTTAAAACAGTAAAAATCAACACAGACCTCAAAAACTACACATCTCCCTCAAAAGACTACAACTACGGTTACAAAACTACCCAAACAAATGTGTGAAACAAAAAGATCATGGCTGCCCATTCCTCCCCAGTGGTGTACGAGGTCCATTTCTTTATGCGGTCTTCTGCTGGCCCTTCTTCCCAATCAGAGACTTGTGGATATGAGGGATCACACCTGCAGACGGAAGAGTAACATATGTAATGGAAGGTGGTGTTGCTACACACTCAGGTGAAGACAAGTTTCCCTGCCTCCCATTTTATGTAAAGTGCTTTGCGATTCCTGGAAGGACAATACAAAAATTCAGACAAGGATTATACAACTCACCTCCTCCAGCGATGGTGGCCTTGATGAGAGAGTCTAACTCCTCGTCTCCACGAATGGCCAGCTGTAAGTGCCTGGGAGTGATACGCTTCACCTTCAGATCCTTGGAGGCATTTCCTGCCAACTCCAAAACCTTGGGGAGGTACAACAGGCTTAGATTATTGTGTGTTAGTGCAGGTTTTTGGTCCAACCCTTCAGACATGTAACTTGTTATAGCCTTTAATGAGGCCAACCTGGAGAAAGACAGGTTAAATCAATCCTTCACCTCAGCAGTGAGGTACTCCAAGATGGCGGCACTGTAGACAGCCGCGGTGGCTCCCACTCTGCCATGACTGGTGGTCCTGGTTTTCAGGTGTCTGTGGATACGACCCACCGGGAACTACAAAAGAACAATCAATCACAAATGTCCTAGGTATATGTGGCCTGTATTTCGTGGTGCAGGAATTCCTTGCGATTGACGCAACAAAGAAAACCTTGGAGTGACATGACCTTAGAGAACCAGGGGGAGAGTACATGCCTGGAGTCCAGCCCTCTGGGAGCGAGACACAGCCTTCGTCTTGGCTTTGCCACTGTCCTTTCCAGCTTTTCCTCCTGCCTGGAAGACATGGTGATGAAATGAAATGTTTATTTTGATACATGAACTTACTACACTTTTTTCATAAAGCTGAATTCTGGCTAAAATGAAAAATAATTTGGAGGTGTACAAAAGAACATGAATAAATCTCTAGTTGAAATTTCGAAATGCTCTATGTTAACGTAACAATCAAACAGGAGGCGTCCTCAACCTGAGTTTCATTACAATCATCGCACTTCTCGCGCCAACTGAAACGTTAAAAGGACAATTTCCGGTAAATAGATAGCCGGCAAACTTGAATTTATATCTTGCGTTTCCCGATTTTCGGGTAAATATTACAAGCAAAAATGAGCAAATATGCCTAACAGTAACAATTTCAAGAAATAGTATAGTAGCTAGAAAACTAGCAATTTTAGCAGAGGTTTATTGGGCTGTACTGGAGTACTACAGCTAGTGCTAACCTAGCTAACGTTGCTTCGATAGAAACGAGTTAGATACGCAGCTAATGGCTTACAATACAATATTTTGCGACAATATTGCTTTTTTAAATCAGAAAGAAGCGGTATTTAAAATATTACTAATATACTGTTTAAAATAAGCACGAGAAGCAATTCGGTTGTAAGCCAAATGGTGTAATGTAGATGGCGCTCTTTCGTTAGCTTTCTTTGAGTGTCAGTCGACGACGTCCTACTTCGCACGCAAGCTTGCATTCGTGAATGCTGCTCTTACTAGCCAGATTAGCCTATATCCGAACTAAAATGCCGAGCAGATTACGAAAATGTGTCCTACAATACATTCCACACGTAAATGTGCACAAAATAATCCAAAATCCGTTACCATGTTGTCGTTGAGTTTTCCCTGTTGTATTTCGAAACGGAGAGAAACAATAAACCAGAAGCAAAGCCAAGCCGATGAATGAGGACTCCCCAAGCTACCAGAGCCAACCAATAGCTTTTCTGCTTGTTGGTTCGAACGGTCGATTAAACCAATTACAATCGTGTTTGCTACGTGTTTATTTGTACCTGTATCTGGATTGGACGCTTTAGAGGAGTAGAAATGCCAGAGAAACTTCTGCTGTTCAAATCCATTGAAGGTACAACCAAGTAGGTTGAGATTCAATTCCCCGTAGTGTAGTGTAGTGTAGTGCATTGCATTGCATTGTCAAATGTAGAGTACATTTTCCTTGTAAATCATTCATTGGTAAATGGATTGGGAAAAAAATATGAATATTGAATATTAGTTTTCAGCAATGTTCGGAATGATTTTTCACGATTTTTCTATTGTTTGTAATGTACGGTAATTCGCTGCATACAAGTCTGATACATTACATTTAAATGTAAAATGTAGTTTATATCTTTGCGCCCATACGATCTACAAATTAGGTTTAACTCTGCGAATTGGAAGGCGCTGGGTCGGCTTAGATGTTCGTCAGCCTGTAACCTAGCCGGTTAACAAGCTAGACTCTATTGCGACTGCCCTTTCAACTGGTATATATTTAGGATGCAACACCTGTAACTGCACACAGGACTCATGGATTGAAGGTGATAAAAAAACATTTGTATGGGTGTTCCAGGGTTTAGATTTTGCAGGGACCGGGAGTCATGACCCCTTCATATTATAGACAGGTAAACTGACCCCCGGAAAATATCGAAAACCCCGGGAGCCATTAAACCTACACCCCTATCACTCCAATATGCAACACAGATTTACGCCCTTTGGTGTTACCTTGCCTGATTCTTCTAACGTAATTATTCTGCTGCTCTGTCATTCGCAATTGTGGAAGTTATTGTTAGGGACATTTATATGATGTGTGTTGTAACAAACAAAGTTTTCAGGGATTGGATCATTTTAACCAGAATATAACCGCAAATAGGCCAATTAGAAAAAAGCAGCAGGCACAAAAAATTGAAGTAGAAGAGCGCCAGACGCACTGACAGATAAGAAAAAGTAAAACATGAACAGACTAATTAGAAAAGAGAAGAAAACGATTGGACCAATTAGAAAAGAGCAGGACAAGCATGGACCAAGAATCAGGGATATCACTGCAAACCCTATGTCCTACACGCTCAGCCTTGAATGACGTTTTACGTTGACACGTCCAAGTGTACAAGCCTGTGCTACTGAACCAAGCAAGGGAGAGTTAATGTGCTCCTCACAAAGGTGTGACGAATGAATATGACCAATGAGTATCATATCTGACACAAAATGTAGTCGTTTCGGTTACATTTAACATGTAGCGCAACCGTTAATGTTAAAGGTGTGACTTCAGTTAACATTGAATTGTTGGTAATAGCAACCCTGCAAGTAAGTAACATTGTTCACTCATCCTCTGATGAGCCAAGGGGCCACATTTCATGAAATGGCAATCAAACTGCTTCCAGTCTCAGTGGGAGTTCCCCCAAATGAAAGGGTTGAGGGTGAGGGCTTAGGCACTAAAACTTGATGCAGCCCAGTTTCAAGTTCTTGATAGCTCAACAGGCTGCAAAGTGGACAGTCCGTAAACACCCACCATCGCCATTTTCCCTCAGGGGAATCCCCATCGAAAACCCTTCTGCCCTTGATTTAGCTTTTGGAAAATGGGTTGTTCTCACCCACAATTTAATGCAAACTGTTGTCACGTGTCTAATGCCGGTGGCCACGACGTCTCAAATGTTATCAACACAACTGCACTTTTATGTCAGGGTCAAAACTCATTGGTCAGATTCCTTGTGAGGTGTGTAGCTATTACTAATGTCTTGTGCATGTTAGCTAACTCCAATCATCATAGGCAAGTGCACTTGGATGTGGCAATGGTAATGGCTTTAGGGGTTGACTACTTTGTGATTGGAGTCCAACCTCAGTGCCACCTTTGTGTGTTCTACCAATTGGCCCCATCTGTTTTTGCTGCCAATCAGAAAAGATTGAACAATTTTATCGTTAAAGAAATTGTCAGACTGTTTGAAATAAGGCTACCCTTTCGATGTTTTGGGAAATTAAATTGCCACTTAATTTCCTGTAAGATGTTAAGGCGACATTGCCAGTTATTGTGCTTCCAGAAGTGGAGCAGGTACTAACATTTTTGTTATGAACCCTTTCACAATATATTAACCACAGCATGTGTTTTTCAATTATAAAATTCAACAGACCTGCACACTTCATATTAGGCCTCTTTGACTAACCTCAACTCAAAATGTACTTGAAAATGCTTGCTTTGCTCTAATCTCATGGGATCGACATGTACTTTGTTGTACCATATGTGATCTGATGCTGAAGTTTATTTGTGGACTAGAGAGGTTCAGCAGTGCTTCCTCCACTGTACATGTGCTGCCGAAGCTTTGCTCTGAATCCAGCCCCCTCCCAGCAACAATTTTGTCTTTCTCAATTATCTGGTCCAATAAATCATAAATAATGCCTGGAAAGAAATCTGAAAAAATACATATGTTTAGTTTACTACCATACCCATTAGCAATTCTACATAAAGCTGCTACTCATCCATATGAAACATCAATGACTGCAGAACATATATTAAGAATGCGAAACACAACTGATTATTTTATATTAAATTAAAATACATGATATACCCATTCAATACATAAACACATCTTTAAAAATAGAGTAATAATGGCTTATCACAAAGGAATAACCGAAATATTAATTACACATGATATATAAATATTCATATTTGTACAGTGCTGTTAAATTAGAGCTTCAGGTAGAAAATAAGCAATATGATACTGAATGTATAAGAGAGAACATAAGTGAGATGTGAAGTGGGGATTTATTTTGTGGTGTATCTATGGTGCTTTTCACTGAGTCAATTACTGGTTATGGCCTGAGGTACAACCCCTCTGATTTCACTGAAGTACTGATCATGGGAGAATAGATATAATAGGACCCACTGTTGTAATTTATAGCAACATCTGATGTTCACATATCTGATGACAGGGACAGTACTCGCAGTTACTTGACTAAATATGTTAATAGCTTTGTATAGGTAATGTGGTTAAAGAAATTATTGATTATCACAATTGTGTTATAGTTGGAAAGCAACTGCGTTTAATATTTTTTGTCTGTATTCATTTCCGATTGTAGAATTTCACGCTTGCCCAGTCTCGGCATAAATGTCATAGAAACTACACATAGAGGGATCCACTACAATTTATAAGCGCTCGTAATAAAAAAATTTGAAACAATATTGTTGGTCTTGATTGGACAATTGTGTGGTCGTGAATCGAGTATGGCTCCCAGTGTCCAGTAGGATAATAGGTCCATGATTATTACGTCAACAGAACCTAAATCTCAACCAATTCCATGTTAGAAGGTTCAGATATAGGCGTGATTGGTATTGCAAAACAACCAATGAGAAAACAAAAGCGAATTTAACCTGGACTGATTGGCAGACCGAAGGCCAATAATGGAGCGCTAGAGGCGGGTTTTGGTGGTGACCGTGAAAGGGGTGTGCACGCGGTAAGGGAGATACGCAGGAGAAGCTGGCTGGCGGTGCTGAAGATGGCGGATGGTGACAGTGGGAGCGAGCGCGGTGGCAGTAGCGGAGGAGGGGGAGGTGGGAGCGGGTTCCAGCACTTTCAGAGAGAGCAGGAAACCCAGGAGCTGGCATCCAAGCGTCTGGACATCCAGAACAAACGCTTCTACCTGGACGTCAAGCAAAACAACAAGGGCAGGTTCATCAAAATCGCTGAAGTCGGGGCCGGGGGATCCAAAAGTCGCTTGACGCTATCCATGTCAGTTGCAGCGGAGTTTCGCGACTACCTGGGAGATTTCATAGAGCACTACGCCCAACTTGGGCCTAGCAGCCCGGAGCAGATCGCACAGTCCTCAGTCGGAGAGGACGGGGGTCCTAGGCGAGCTCTGAAAAGCGAGTTCTTGGTCCGGGAGAACCGTAAATACTACCTCGATCTGAAGGAAAACCAGAGGGGGAGGTTCCTGCGGATCCGACAGACCGTCAACCGAGGGCCTGGGTTTGGAGTAGGGGGGCCGGGTGGAGGCATGCAGGCCGGCCAGACCATAGCTCTTCCGGCCCAAGGTTTAATAGAGTTTAGAGACGCCCTTGCCAAGCTTATAGATGATTACGGTGGGGACGACGAAGAGTTGGCTGGTGGAACGGCGGCCGGGGGCTATGGGGAACTACCCGAGGGCACATCCATCATGGTTGACTCAAAACGGTTCTTTTTCGACGTCGGGTCCAACAAATACGGCGTGTTCCTGCGAGTGAGCGAGGTCAAACCGAGCTACAGGAACTCTATCACCATCCCATTCAAAGCGTGGGGGAAGTTCGGAGGGGCTTTCAGCCGCTACGCGGAGGAGATGAAAGAGATCCAGGAGCGACAGCGGGATAAAATATACGAAAGGAGAGAGGAGTCCGAGGGAGAGGAGGTGGATGACGACTGAGTAGTTGAAACAGCTGATAGAGTTCAGTTCACCCAGTGAGATCTGCAATAGGATATGTGGCAGAAAACACAGAAATGAGAGATTTAAGTGCATGACGAATCGAAGTTTAATACTAAAAAAAATCGTGGCGTAAAAAGTAGCCTATTTGACAGGGGAACTAGTTTTGATGTATTAAAACCCGGAGTTGTGTTTTGAGGGTTGAATGGGGTATGAGTAAAAAAAGAGAAAGTTAAGGGAATAAGTGTTCTGTAAATGAGATTTTTCTCATGGGTTTAAAAACTATTTAAATTGTTTTGTAAAAAAAAAAAGAAAACCCCCTACAACCAGCAGCTTGGTTTTCATAACAATTTAAGAAGCCAATGAAATCTTTATAATAAATGTTTCCTTTAAAATATATATATATATATTTAAGAGTAAGGTCAACCCCCATGATTTAACTATTAGTTCCATTGCTCTTTTAAGGAGAGAACCAGCATCCATTGTATTCCTGTTCTAGGTCTCTCCTATCTGGGCAGTGTGTGTGGGATCCTTACAAGTTAGTGAAAGTAGTAGGAAGGAATGTCTAGAATGCTGCTGTCATTTTGTGGAGGTTTATATTTGGTGTGTTAACTGATGGAGAGAAGGGGGAGCTATATAACACAGGCTGTGCCATAGCAGGCCCCTTAACAGACGATTACCATGAGAAATGTTACTGAGGTCACTATTCTGCTGGCCTGTCTAAAGGCCTCAGACACTAAATTGGACCCTGTGCTGAAGTACTTGGCTCTCGGTATCACATCATCCTCCAGACAAACAGGGCCTCAGCCTCAATGGTGGATGAATGCTTGATTTTTAGTTTTAAATATAAATACCTGGCAATATTTCCTAAGTCTGTTTCCCTGGACTTAATTATCTTAAAAGTTAAATATTCTGTCTGAGAGCAGAGTAGTGTCTACTCACAGCATATTGTCTGGTATCAAGAGAGTGGCAGGGCTTGAAACCAATCAGCAACCAGAAAGGACAGTGTTTTCCTGCTGCGTGCATCCTGTCCTGTGGGAGCCCACCCTCTCAGCATCAACATACAGATGGGACCTCCGCTTACCCAAAACACACTGTGGGAGGCTTCCAATCTGGCCATTGGGAGTGATCACTGGATGAAATCCAGATGAACTTCTGCTGCTGTCACCCAGCCAGCAAAGAGAGTGTGTGTGTGTGTGTGTGTGTGTGTGTGTGTGTGTGTGTGTGTGTGTGTGTGTGTGTGTGTGTGTGTAGGGCATCAATGGTTACCCACCAGCCCTTCAGTTATGGCCTGGCCCGGGGAAGACCACACTCACACACACACACACATGTGCCCATGTTTCAGCACCGTCACACCACTGACATCACACTACACCTCTGGACAGTATAACGTATGGATGGATGGTTTCCTTTTTATTTCAAAAGACAACTATATTGAAAGAAGATTATACTTGTAAGAAAGAAGATACTGAAAAAAAACCAGCATACAATATTTTTAAATACTTAATAATGAAAATGAGAAATGTATAAGAATTATAATGCAGGCTTATTTCATGAAACAAAACTGGGATGCAACCGAATTGTCCATGATTGTTTTATTTTTTATTTTCACTTTCATTTGTTGGTTTTCTCCCAGAGAGTGAAGAAATAACATTTCTGTTGATTAAAAAGAATATAAATGCAATAGATATTGTGATTGTATACTTAAGAAACCCCTTGCTTGCCCTTTCCCTGTTTGAAGTTACTCTTTAACGCTGGGCACTTTATACTCCCAAGTGTTGATTTAATTTGGGGGTGGGGGTGCATTGTTGGCCATTTTGGTTTGTTTTGCATTAAAAGATGGCTAACACCCATGAGTGTCTGGGAAGCACATTGGTGAGTGCAAATTGGACAGCATTGCCCGGGGAAGCATTGTCAGCAGGGATTTCCTGCTTCCCGATCCAGTGAGCTTACTCAGGCACCTGAAACTGACTAAAGTGATCAGGTGAAAGTGTGTGTGCCCTCATGCATTGACCAATGTGACATCCTGTTTGGACAGTTTGTGTGGACGGCGGCAGATGGCCTTGGCATAGATGCGGGGAGGACGGCTTGTGATGATCTTCAACTCTCCCGAATGCATTGGGAGTTGTTGCCATGAGTCGGGCCCACTGATACCATTTTTTTTTACATCCATAGAAGTAGTCCTACCGAATCAGATGACAGTGGCCGCAGTCACAGATTTTACCATTCAGACGAGGGGAGTTCTCTGAGGTTAGGCACATTCTCAATGTGCGGTATGTGTTGCGAGGAAAGCAAGTGCCATGTCTGCTGTGAGGGGAGGGTGAATTCTGTCATATGAAGCAGCTGGAAGTCTGCACTGTGGGGTAACCTGACACTCACTCCCCCTCCTCCACTGTGATCTCTTCCTGTGTTCTCTGGCCCTGTCAGGTCCCTCTACCTCGCTCTCATGCTCTGCTTTCCTATCCGTTCTCCACACACGGCTTCTTTAGCTTCTCTTTCTCGGTAAATCCGGTGTGAGGGCAGCTGTTGGGACAGCTGTGTGTGTGTGTGCGCGCACGAGCTTGTGCATACGCATGCGTGTGTGCATGCCCGTGTGCATGCGCTGACAGAGCGATGGTTGCTATTTTAATGTGTGAGGCCTGGATCGACCAACATTCCTACTGTCCTGCCCAGGGGTCAGCTGTGCTAGTAGATCCCGAGTGGCGGACACAAACACATTCTCACACTCTCACACGGGTTTAATTGTGTTAAAACCCGCCCACACAAACCCATGTATGGATGGACAGCAGAGTTAGGGATCTTGGCCGGACTGGACTACAGTAGCACAGAGGGTTTGTGTCTCAGGGAGTGTCTGACACTCAGCCCACATCGCCCTGGATCCACCCAGCAAACATTTCTGTCCAGTCTGAGCAGTCACGAGTTGATGGTTAGAGGAGAAAGATTCAGCACAGTCAACTGCTCTGCCTGTGTGCTGTTAGGGCTCTGCTATTGGCCGTTAGGGCTCTGCTCTGTGTGTGATGGTTTAGTAGCAGTTGGTGAGTCACTGAGGGTATTGGTTGTACTTGTGGTGTTGGTAGTGTGTGTTGATTGTGTAACAGTTGGTTAGGGAATTGGTGGCATATGTGTGTGTCTATGTCTTGTTGGGTGTGTGTGTGTGTGTGT
>JACXGJ010013804.1:0-15712 GCA_016801105.1 Esox niger | reverse complement strand
ACACACACACACACACACACATATACATATACACACACACACACACACACACACACATAAAATTATTGAAAACATTGGGAATCTATGGATAGATTTAAACTGGGTAATGAGATCCTTATTAGCGGCAATGACTCTAGCCCTACGACATCTGACGAGCTGGATTCGACAGTGTTAGTCACAATCTAATTAGGCTGGTGAAGACTACCGACTGCTTCAGGAACTGTCCATGTTACAGTTGCACGCATACGCTCACAAAAACACGAAGGAGAGCTCATTGTCATTAACTACTGAGTATAGTTCTATTTGCATGTTAACCCCTGACGTCGATTGAATATTTTTCAATTACATTGTTTCAACCCCCAAAAGGTGTTTTGAAACAGGTTTCTCAACTGCCACAACTGCAAGTCAAGAGATGTCATCCATGTTGTATGTCGAGTAAAACACTCCTATTGCAACACACTGTAGCTTCATCCTGTTCAGCCAATGTTCATTTATTTTCACAGGAAAGAATCTTACAGTGTGGACCTTCACCTAGGCAGTGATATAATTTTTTTTAATCTCTTAAGAACGGAGAGAAAGGATTAATCCTATCTTCATGACTACATTCTCAGATAGGGTCCCCTGGGACGGCCAAGATGCTTGGAAACGAGACGTGCAATGGGAGAGTATACATTACAACCCCCCCCTCAGGGACTTGTAATACACCTCCCCTAGCTGCCTTTGTTCAGGGGGCATGTGGTCCTTTCTCCAGACCACTTTATGCCTCAGGCGTCCCAGGTGGCATCCTACTCCCTATGTGGTACAGTAGTTTTGACTAGGGACCAAAGAGCTTCAGTGAAAAGTAGGGCACAACATAGGGAAACAGGGTGCCATTTGGGATGCTGTACTTTTCCTTCCAAAGGTTCTCTGCAGGCATTCCTGCTGAGAAATGGAGCCTGAGCTGAAGGATCCCTAACCACGCTAGATTACCCCATGTGGATTTGATGCATCTGTATCTCAACAGGCTCACAGAGTGAACAACAGTGGAAGATGAACTGCCATTGTCTTCACCATTTATCAGTAGGAGAGGGAAAAAAGGCCTCTGCCTGCTATTCTATTTATATCTTTTTCGCTTTATGGCAAGCAGTCAGATATTGAACAGCGCTGATGATGTTCGGGTTCCCTCAGAAAAAAACATGTTAATTACAGTACACAACACCTCCTCCACACGCATCTGTGCTCCTTTTCCGAACGACTGGTCAATTTTAATGACAAATCACCACTAAATAACTTGAACATTCTGGTCACATTGTTCACATAGTAAGTCGGACACAAAAAATAGGCAAAAAATTCCATTTGAATCTACAAGACTTTAAGGAGGTTAAACTGGTGTTGGAAAGACTTCATGAAAGCATGTGTCTACTGCCAGTTCGATGCCGGGATTTCTGAACCCCCCGGTGAGAAAATGGTTGAACAGAGAGTCTGAGGACCTCAGCGGCTGTCTTCCAATCAGAGCGCATGGTGGGCTATTGGTTCCCAGGGATCTGAGAGAGCTTTATGGGTCAGCAAACACAAGGACAGTCCCTGGGCTCCAGTGGTGCTCTGACAGTGTTTCAAAGACGACTTCTCCAAGAACTAACCATATCTCTACCCGAGCCTTAATCCACGCCTTCCACTCCTGCTGCTGTCTCCTATAAGCCCGGAAATATGTCAGAATAGTTTGTGTTTTGCTTCTTTTCTTTTCAAAAAAAGTTTCTCAAATCATCTCGAATATAGCAGCTTTTTCTCAAAATGTTCGCAGCCACTGATGCTTGATTTAAGGCAGGCATGTGCTGCGTGGCGTCTGATCATTCATCTGGTCATTCGAACAAACTCACGTGCCGCGGGCATCAACATCTGCACAGAGTATAGAGTAACAGGGATCGAAGTATCCTGAAGCAGGCTATCGCTGAAGCCCTGTGGCATTCAGCTCCAACTCCTCAAACGAAAAGACTGTTAATACAATTGGTGCACGTTTCCGGGAGTTTTATCATGCGCCTTGAATTAGAGCTTATGGCAGACCACATTTTTGACCTGCGTAGCGTTTGTGGGAAGCTCGCTCGCCCATTTTTTGATAGTCTGTAAACTAACGATTAGAAGGAGTTGATCTGTTTGGCACTGTATCAGCATAAGTTCATGGTAGAATTATAGCCCTAATTATGTTACTGACGTACAATATGCAACTTTTACCAACCCATAGGCTATGTCTCTAGCAAATTCTGTGGCTATGTGCATCACATTGGATTGGCTGCTGGTCAAGCGCTATTGAGTTATGCATAGAGGATAAAAGCAGCATTTCTGCAGGATTTGTAAGGAGAAACTGCCATGAATTCTACTGTATAATCCCCTCTTAGAGAAAACATTGCTGGATTTAAGCAGAATGTTTCTTTGGCCTGCTTACCAAGCTACCTGCATGTGTCCCTGAAAAGGTTGCTACGAGATCTTTCAGATATTTTACCAATGGCATCATCCAATCAGTGCAGATTCTTTTCAAATCAAGGGATATAAAAGCAATACAAATCAGTCAACCGCTAAATGTAGAAAAAGCTAAGATATTGAAGATATGTCCGTGTTGATATAAAGTGGTATTTTGTTTGTCTGACCGGATTAATTAACCGTCAAATGTAATCCTCTGAAAAAATAGGAGAAAATAAATCATAAAGGTTGCCAACTTTTAAACCAAAGAAATCCATTTCTGGAGTCTTTTTCTTGTTTGAACCAATCTGTCACATTCAAAATGTGCATGTGCCACATTTAAGCTCACCCAGTGCATGCTTTATTGAGGTAATAAAAGCAGGAATGGGCAAGACATCAGTGAAATTTCAATTGGCAGGCCTTAATGGGGAACTAGTGCCAATACTATTTGTAGGTGGTACCATGTATCAAACAACTCTCTGTTACTTCAAGGCATTTTTTTTAATTAACATAATGGAACCATTGTGACAATTAAGCGATTTGTGGTGTATCAGGAACACTGGGAGAATAGACTACTTGACTTTTATGGACTGAATTTACAGCTGTGTGCATCATCTATTACGATAGTTAAAGGAGGGGTTGACAGGTTATTTTTGACAGATTAAAAAATCCATTAATAACTTAAACCTGTTAAGATTTATATAATGCTTGTACATTGAGGAATTAGATACAGCCAGGTGTGGCTTGACTATGCAACTAGCTTTGGTTCTTGTGTGAGGAATTTGTCTTGCTTTGTCAGTCATAGAAATGTATGTAGAAATTACATCACTATTGCCTAGGGTTTTCCAGCTGTCTATGCCACTGCTTCTGTTACACATTTGCTGCTGCGGCATTGGTTCAAATGAGGCCCACTGCTTTAAAAAAAAAAATAATCAAAATAATTCCCACCAGGTAAACCTTAGGAAAGGCAGAGAATTCTGTCATTTATTAAGCTCACATGCTCTGCCCCCTCTTTCTGAGATTCTGGTTCGGAAATTAGACTGGCCATTTCATTCATGAACAATACCATTCAAGAGTTTGGGGTCGGTTAGAAATGTCTTTGTTTTTAATAACAACATACATGAAATTAGTTTGAATTGGAAATATAGCTAAATTAATAGGAAACATAGTCACTGACAATGTTAGAAATAATGATTTGTAAATTGAAATAATAAATGTGTTCTTCAGATTTTGCTTCATCAAAGAACCCTCCATTTGCAGCAAATACAGCCTCACAGACCTTTAACATTCAAGTTGTTTATTTCACCCCATGCTTCCTAAAACACATCCTACAAGTTGGTTTGGCATGATGTGCACTTATGTACCATACAGTCAATCTGTTCTCATAGCAGCTCACTGAGGTTGAGATCTGGTGACTGTGCTTGCCACTCCATTATAGACAGAATACCAGCTGGCTGCTTCTTCCCTAAATAGTTATTTCAAAGTTTGGAGCTGTGTTTTATGTCCTTGTCCTGTAGTAGGAAGCAGTTGGCTCTAATCAAGCACCGTCCACAGGTTGTGACAGAGTTGCAAAATGGAGTGATAGCCTTCCTTCTTCAATATCCCTTTTACCTTGTACAAATCTCCCACTTTTCCACCACAAAAGCACCACCAGACCATCACATTGCTTCCACCTTGCCTAACAGATGGCGTCAAGCACTCCTCTAATATCTTTTCATTTGGTCTGCATATGTCCAGTGTTCTTCTTGATCTGAACAGTTCGAACTTAGGTTTGTCTATTCATAACATATCCTGTGTGCAGTGACTGTATCCTTTTGCCCACCTTAATCTTTTCTTTTTATTGGCCACTGAGGTATGGCTTTTTCTTTGCAACTATGCAAAGAAGGCCAGCATCCCAGAGTCGCCTCTAATGTTTATTTTGAGACTGGTGTATTGCAGGTACCATTTAATGAAGCTGTTAGTTGAGGACCTCTGATGGCATCTCTGGGATGTTTCTCAAACTAGACACCGTTTGTTCTTTGACTCAGATGTGCACTATTAGAGCCAGTTTGTGCTGTTCTGTCAAGGGATTTACACACCCACTTGTGCTTTCCTTTCTTTCACTGTGAAAACACTGTAAAATGTAAAAGAAAAGCAGAATGCTGTGTAAATCAATATAACGTTATATTCATTAGAACATAGTACAGGCAAAAGACAACATATCAGATGTTGAACCCTATTGTTTCTTGAAAAATATATGCCCACTTTGAATTGTGCAACAAAAGACTGGAAATGTTGTGTAATGCAAAAAAAACAGATGGAATATCTCACAACTAATTTGGTTAATTGGCAACAGGTCAGTAACATGATTTGGTTTAAAAAGAGCATCCAAGAGAGGATAAGTCTTTCAGAAGTAAAGATGGGGAGGGGTTCACCACTCCATGAAAGTGTGCAAGCAAATAATGCGACAATTTATAAATAAACTTTCTCAACATAAAATCGTTTTGGGATCTCATCAATTACATTATATCATTAAAATATTCCGAGAATCCGAATATACCGCTCCTTTTTTCTTTTCTTTCCAAATAAGTTGAAATGTTTTGAGTTAGGAACAGAAGTGCTCAATTGGCAGTGGTCTTTTAATTTGAACCCTTCTGTTCCTCACTCTAAACCTTCCTGTTTTACTTTTTTGGAAAGGAAAGAAAAAGGTGCAGTGGTCTCCTATGTTCTGGAGCTGTGTCTCTGTATGCCAAAAACAAATATTGGATGGCCGTAGTCTTTGGCCTCTCAGACGGCACGGCATTATAAACAGACATGATGTGTAGCGGACATCATTTCATGTGCTCAGGAATAAACATTGTCTGTATCCACAAATGCAAGTTAAAACTCTTCCGTGCAGAGATTCTTCCAGCTATAAACCAGATCCAGAATCAACCCTGCCTTCATATTTGCTGCCATGCAGACAATATCTTTTTCAGGGAAGGCTTTGCTTATTTCAACAAGATGAAGCCAAACCACATTCTGCCCGTATTACAACCTCATGGCTCCATTACAGGAGTCCGGGTGCCTGTCACCCACTGGTGCATTATGAAACAAAGAAGTCAGCCAAGGAGGCCCCAAACTGCTGAGCAGCTGGCATCCTATGTCAAGCAAGAATGGGAATACATTTTACCTTCTAAACTAGAGCAATTGGTCTCCTCAGTTCCCAAACACTTACAGAGTACCGTTAAGAGGTGATTCAACACAGTGGTAAACGTGCCCCTGTCCCAACTTTTTTGAAACATGTTGCTGGCATCAAATGTGTTTTACCAAAGACAATAACATTTCTCAGTTTCAACATTTGATATGTTGCCTTTGTACTATTTTCAATTAAATATATGGATAAATGATTTGCACATCATTCCATTATGTTTTAATTAGCATTTTAAGCAGAGTCCAACTTTTTTTGAAAAGGGGTTTCAGATGGCCCACAATTCCATAAAAATGACGTTGCACTGTAAAATATGATTAAAAAAACTATTTAACCAATTGCTTAATAAGTGTAATTCTATGAGTTGGTTAGACATTTTCACGAAATGTGTGAAAGTTCAGTCCCTATAAATCTCGGATGTGGTGGGTAAAAAAAGAGTATCCTTTGATTGAATTCAAAGAGGAATTACACACCACTTTGCAAGCCTGCAAGGAGTAAGATTGAATGTACAATTGTCAAGCATGCAGCTGGAATAGGACGGTGAGTTTGTGCAACAAAATTACATGGAGGTTGATTTAACATATAATTGGGATGGCAGGTGGCCTAGCAATTCTGAACAACTGAGCAAATGTTGCTAGCACCAGCAAGGTGCTGTCCCTCAGCAAGGGACTTAGCCTTAATTGCACCATGAGCTCTCATGGCAACTCCCGCACTTCTCTAACTCTTGGTTGGACCTTGTGTGCAAACTGACAATATTCCCTTTCTGCTTCCCAATTGCACTGTAAACAGCTGCGATATGGTTGTGAGTGATGTACAAAATGGCATAGAAGTTGATTCAACTTACAACTGTACGGCAACCAGTTGTGATGGGAGTCCTAACCCAGCTGGTTACTTTTTCCCATCAAATTATTGTCTTTTCAGCATGTCCAAATATGTATGTGCAACCTAAACCAGTAACTGTCCCATCATGGATTTTTGGTTTGACAATCAGGCAAATTGAATGCATTACAATACACTGATCAGCACACATTAGTATTCTACTACTGAACTTAACTATATAATTTTCCTTTACTCACATTTATATTTGGTCATTTAGCACATTCTTTTGTAAAGTCTAGGACCAATGGGTGGGTCACAAGAGGTTTGAATTGAGTTGCCGGCTCCACAGGAAGGCAATGCCTGGCATTGTGCCCCTCCCAGAAGCTGCTGACCACATGATGTGAATTAGCCCACACAGTGTTGCATGCCAAATTAACGTGTGTGTACTGTGTGGGCTGTGGATGCTAACTAGAAGCACTGGCAAATAATGTTTAAGGTGAAGGTAAAACGCAAACCCTTCAAGGTAGAGCTCTGTAGAATTAAAAATGAACTGAGAAAGGCTGTATCAAGGAAATAATTGTGAGTGCTGAAAACGAAGACGCAAACTGGTTATTAGAAATGAAAGGAGTACTGGCACTGAGGATGTAGCAGTCACCTTGCAAGAGGAGGGGGTAGTCAGAAAAAACATGATGTGGACCTCGTTTTACCACGATGCTAACCGGCCAAGTCAAATCAGGGAACAAATGGATCAGAACAGTGGATGCGGGCTTCCTTTACAATAACAGACTGTGTATTTTTGCTTGTTGTCTGGACTTTTATTATACTCTTATTGTTGCCCAGGTTCAGTGGGTGAGGGTGGACTTAGACAGGAGAGTTAGCCTACGGAAAAAGACAGGCCAAACACTCGCTTTTTATCAACATACTAGATCAGGGGAAGTGTCCCCGAATTGATTTCCTACTAAATAGACTTGTCTGGTCACCATGCCCGAACATTGTATGTTTTGGATTGTCATTCTTGTGAATAAGAGTATGGGGAAGCCAGGTTTACATAACAATTTTTATTATAATAATAACTAACAAAGTGTAGGTTGAATTTATTCACCAAGGTTTAACAAAAGAAAACAAACTTTAAATGACAGTTAAGAAAACAGGGTGCTTCTGTCACACTAGAATAAGTCATTAGTATTCCTAATTAAATGTTTGAAGTAAACAAAGTAGGTCTAAACTTGGTTATTTTGATGATTGACAATAATGTCTCATGATTAATAGTAAGAAATAGGTCTTAGAACACATGCATGTTATTGCTGATGTTAATAATAGTAATTCAAATTGTGAGAACTGCTATTGGAAGTAACTGGGATTTTGTACATTTTCAGACGCCCTTTGATTATATGTCATTTGGTCACGATTGTTTGACTTTTTGAAAAAGTGGATCACCTGAAAAAAGATTGAAAACCACAGATTTAGCAGACAATCTTACCCAGAGAGATTCACAGTGAGTTTTCACCTTGCTGAAGGGCACAACAACAGGTTCTTTACATTGTTGGATGGGAATTCCAATCAATGACCTTTTCTTTTTACTGGCCTTATGCTCTCACCACTTCTGCCTTACTGTGCTCTACTGTCCAAACACAGACGTCGGTGAAATCAAGGCTGAATCAATGCTAGGACAGACTCTCCAAATGTGAACCTCTTTCCAACATCCATTCACGTCTGATGCTCAGTGGGTGAGCGTTCTGGTTACAGTAAATGGAAGAAAGTGTAGATGGTAGGTTCAGAAAGAGCAGAGAGAGGTGACATTAACTGGATAGCAAGAGAAAGAAGACAGAGGTGGGGGGTAGTCCTATTTCACAGTGTTGCTTTTACTCATAGATGACAAAGAAAAATATAAAATACTGTATATTAAAGATATGTGGGTTTTTGGTAACTGAAGGCAAGGTGCAGTGTTTCATGATCTTTCTGAAGGCAAGTCTATTCTCCAGATCTGTGTCGTCCGCACAGATCTTTATTTGTTTTGATGTGGTTCTAATAAGGTTACGTATTTTAGGTAGACGTTGTGGAAATCCCTTTTCGTCCTGTTTGACTGCGAAATCTACACTAATGCATAGCCCTAATTCGAAAGCTGGAAAGTTGTTGTAAAATGTCTCAATGCCTTTAAACAAAATATGATAAATCTACAGTGTAACAGAATACTGCAAGCTCACTCAGCTACAATGCAAAAATGATGTCTTATCAAGTATACTTATCTTGTTTTCAGGTTAGAAACTTAACCATCCTTAAAATGAAATATATTTTTCTTAATAAGCTAAAGTTGTGTTAGATAATACTGCTGATGTTAGAAAATATGCCTTGAATATCAAATCATTTGTCTTGTTCCATTGGCAGATTATTTTACTTATTTCAGACAAATGTCTCATCAAATATATTTTTATGCGGTGAACTTGAAATGGTACCAACAGGGCTAAGTCTGTATAGCTCCAACTGTTTGAACATTGTCAAGGGGAGTGGAAATGGGGAGCCCACTGGTATACATCCTGTATGGGTCGGACCGTGTGGGAAGCCCTGTGGTGTAAATCCTGTATGGGTCGGACCGTGTAGGAAGCCCTGTGATGTAAATCCTGTATGGTTCGGACTGTGTCGAATGCAATACTGTTAGCAGCAGGATGTTGACGACGGTCACGTATCCATATAACCATTCTAATGTTTTTATGGATGTCAACCGAAACACTCATGTCATCATGGTCACAAATCAACTCCATTATACTTAACTACCACTGCCGATTTAATCTCTTCTTCAGCACAAATTGATGTTTTTAAGTGTGTTTTTCCAACAATTTTATGTATAGAAATGCTGTGCAATCAGGAATCTTTTTTTCTCCCACCCTTCTACTCAGAACACACAAAAGAAGAGTGAGGGAAAATCACACTGCTACAAAGGAGCAAGCTGGAACTTGGATTTTTGGGTTGACAATTAGATAAATTGGATGCTGTATTTTACAGTCAAAATAGATAAATGCCATAGAGATCCATCGTAGTTCACAAAAACAATGGAATTGCTATTAGTAGAATCTCCCTGGCAAACACAATTATCCCCCCCCCCTTTGCCAAATCTAATATCTGCTCAAAGATTTTTTATACAAAAATGTCTGAAACAGTGGGGCATCAACTATATGAACTGAATTTACTGTTGGTAACAGAATCACTGTAACAGAATGATTATACATAACGGTTCCCCGATTTGTCCTATAGAAAAACAGAATTATGAATATACATTATTATGAATACATCTTTTGTTGTAATGAATAGAACTTTTGCAATTGCACTGTATTTCAGCAGAGCACAGCAAAAGTAGGTTAGACTGTAAAGTACAATTCTCTAGTCAAGTTCACTCTACTCTAGAGTATTGTACTGAATGTTACTACACTGTACTACTGTGACCTACTCATTTTAAAGTTTGGCAATGGGATATGAAGCAGATATTTTTTATTTTGGGGAAATGGAGGTGTTTCACAGGGATTTTGTTATTCCGCTATTAAGGATTGCATATATATAATCTTACACAAAACAGTATCACTTCTTTAATGTCTCTGAAAATGTAATGTAACATAATGTAAACAAGCCTTTAGACTATTGGATTTTACTTTTACAAAATTGTTATGTGTATGAATAAATGTAAATACAGATTTAAATGTTTTAATGGATGTCAACCCAAATATCGTCTTGTCATTATTGTCAGAAATCGACTGCATTACCCTTAAGCTGTTCAGATACTTCCACCGATTCACTCCCTTATACAGCAGCAAATGAAGCTTTTAAGAGTGCCGTTCCCTTGATTGCATTGAAATGTAGCACAATCACAGAGGCTTTTTTCAAATAACAGCTCATAACACACAAAGGGAGACTGAGTGAAAGTATAGTGCTACAAAGCATCAAGCAGAAACTTGATAGTCCCGACGACGTAAATGTTTTGGAACGTAACCTATTCAATCAGTTCGAATACAAAAGAAGTGATCCACCCTTAATGGATAATCAGCAGGACAGTAGAATCGCTGAGAGAATGTGGAATCTTGATGGTTTGCAAATTCACAGAAATGTGGACGAAGGGGCTTCTTACGCATTGATATACATCTCCGGAAAAAATTAAGAGACCACTGCACCTTTGTCTTTCCATAGCAGTTAAAAAGGAAAGTTTTGAGCGAGGAACAGACATGTTAAATTTGCAGGGGTCTCTTTATGTTAACCCTTCTGTTCCTCAATCAAAACCTTTGTTTTGACTATTTTGGAAAGGAAAGAATAAGGTGCAGTGGTCTTTTAATTCATTCCGGAGCTGTATTTTAATAAATGTATACCCGTAGAACACTAGAGCCAGTAGGTTATTATGTGTCATAAACTGAAGAAATGTCACACTCATGCTACTAATTTCCATGGTAGTCACATCACCTAGAAGGATCCAAGGCAACCAAGCTTTTGTCTGTTGATGAAGTTAAACAGAAACATCATTTAAATGGGTACATGAAAAAAGGCATCATTTCTCTATCGTTTACCTTTAATGTTGTAGTTTCAAACTACAGAAACCTACCTGTAAATATTGTGTGGGCTTCAACAAAGACCGCAATCAATGCAGTTTATAAACTCATTTTTTATTGTGTCCATATCCAAAGCGATGAAGTTTTCCTTGCATAGCCGGCGGCTTAAACTGCAATAACAGTTTATATAAAAAAGCCCTTATTATTACCAGATTGCCAAGCCATCTAGCCTTCTGACACCAATAACAGATTAATGACTGGAATAAATATAAATCTAGCTGTGCTTTGCCTTGGCTGTACTGGTCCTCTGGAATCTGCCACTTCACCTGCTGCAAGCAGATATGCATGAAGGGCTACAGTTAAAGGGATTTGAGGGCGGTTTCATTAAAACTCCATCGTGGGGCAGGAGAGGCTTTGGTGATGGGGGGGAGAATTGATCTCTGTGATTGGATCATTCCTTTGCCGGCGGATATATTTGGTCCTGGGGTATATGATGTGCCAGCATTTCCAGCTATTTTCAAGTTTCTCTCCGTCACAATGTTTATCAACTAATCTCCACAACTGCAGCAGCTAAACCCAACATGTGGTGTCTGAGTAAGACTCTTGCCAGCAGCAGTAGTGAACATCAGATGCTCTGCTTTTTGTGGCTAAGGGAGAGCCATGAAAGACAAACACTCTGCCCCATTAAAAAGCTCAGCACTTGAACAACTCCCTTCTTTTGTATTGTACATCATGCATTTTTCATTGCTGTTTCAGGTGTTTATGATATTTTTATCACATTACCTGGTTTGACACTTAACCATCTGAAAGAATTAAAGGGGCTATATTCTCATTTCCATGCCAAATTGCCCAAGTTAAGTTTCAGAGAAAAACAACAATGTCAGCAGTTGAAGAATTTTGTGCAAATTACGGAGAACATATTCTTCCTTTTCAGTAGCCTGTCAACGAGCAGCGTCTTATAAAGATTTAATGTTAGAGGTACTCCACTATTGCTAAGTCAGGTATTGCCAAAATAATGTTCAGGGAGTTAAAGGAGTTCAGGGACCACGACTGTGCCTTCAAAACGTCACTCAGAATGCACTTTCCATATCACACAGAATCCAACATTGAAAAGACCTCTCTCAGATACACAGTACCAAAAGCAAACACACCAGTGGGGAAAATGACCTGGCTCCAATGCCAAATCACATATTCAGGCATTGAGCAAGCTTGCTGTTTTGTTGATATTGAGCAAAATGGTTTAAGCCATTTCGGGAGAACATGTTTGTTTTTTTAAATTGATCTTGCCCATTTCATAGCACACCTGCGCCCTGCTCCTCCCAGAGGCATTCAAATGCTGCTTGACAGATATTAATATCAAATAACTGGAACACATAGCCCACCTGATTCCATGAATTCGGTGTTGTAGTTGTTCCAGGATTCCTTGCTTTTGTGCAGATTTTCCTCCATGACTTTGATGTCAGCAAAGGGGCAGTTACAATCTGGGAATTTGGCAGAGCAGTGGCACCAGCAGTCATTGTTACGACACAAAAGCTCCCCCTCGGAGTTGCATGCCACATAGCTGAGCGCAGCATCCACAAAACGGTTCCGCAGGAATTCTGGAAGGACATCCTGTAAACCTGTGTACAGAAAAAGAAAATAATAGCATCTTGTAATGAATGATGAACTATATTTTTATCAAGCTATGTTCAAAACAAAGCAATATGTCGGTCGCATTTAACCGGTGCCTTCTAAGCGAGAATGTTAGTCAAAGAATTATATGGGGAATGTAATTTAGAAAGTGTAGCTACTGCAAGACACTGGCACTTTGTAGTTAGTCACTTTGATATAAAGACCACAGATCTGGCAGAAACTGACAAACAAAATCCAGAGTGTTGAATGGTCAACACTGTTTAGGAATTCTGTGCCTATGATGCCAGAGAATAGCATCCTATACTTTAGTCTATACAGTGCATACCTGTAAATAAGGACCCAGGCTCTACTCTAAACTAATGCATTATCAATAGAGTAGGGTACCATCTGGCATACATGATTACACTGTAGGCAGTTAGTTTCATGAAACAAATAAAACAAAACATGGATCAGTCTTATCAGAACACGCCTCTACTATTGATCTGTGCCTGTGATTAAAGTAGGATTTCACCTTTTCTCAACCATGATGGCTCCTCATTCTTAAAAATGATTATGGGACATGAAAAACTGTAATGTATGATATAGTTTTATGTGCACATTCCCTACTACAACCATCAGCTAACCTAATCTTCATCTACCACTCAATGTAAGTAAGCATGTTAAAAGCAAAATACATTTGATTTGATGTTACTTTGTGTGGCTTTGTGATTGTGGCTATCAAAAAGTTAGGCATGCATTAATTTCTTCGGTTTAGTGGGGGCTAAATTTAGCGGAAGTCTGTTAAAGAAACTCAACCATAGACTATAGTTAGAGACAATAGTTCATTTTGACCCATACAGTACTACTATACATTCAAGATGAGGAACCATCCAACAAAGTTGCAAAACATATACAATATCTCGCTCAAGACCTTCACTTGCCTTTTAATTAGCAATTTTTAATATTGACAAGAACATATGAAAAATTGAAGTAATTTTATAGATATAAAATTAGTCGATGAGTTTCAAATAATGTATTTAAATGGGCTGCTTTTTTTTATTAATACAGACTTTATTAACCTTAAAGTGAATTGCATCATGTCCTGTACAGTGTGCCTATAGACAAAAAACGACTCCTGGCTCAGGTGTGAATCAAATCTGGTAGGGAATCAGGTGAATGCCGTTAAGTAGTCTAGTGGGAGTACAGTGCTGATGAAACAGAACTTTTCGACTTGAATGAAAATGGAATGCCAATAAAACTATATGCAGTCACACATTTATCCAACATTATGTAAGCTGCATGACAATAAGCTAATTGACTTGAAAACACACAGTAGGCTATATGCTACCAAATTTGTAGAAGTGTGTGTTTATGCCAAAAGACAAAACATTAAATTGTTTTTCAATCTCTTTAAGCTATTTTACAAGGCCAAAAAAGTTCTTAAGCTGAGCAAATATGTTAACCGAATATATACTGTTTTTATTCTATGCAATTCTATGTACCATGAGAATAAGGCTACCATAATATCACAACTATTTTTAAATTGCTTTATTCAAGAGACATTTACACAAGTAGCCTAGTTCCGATTTTTCCATAAATTGCTCTTTTGACCAACCAGAAATGCTCTTTTGACAGTAAATGTGTAAATGCAGCCAATCTGTACTATGTCATTTTGATAATTTGTGTGGTATCGTAAATTATTCAGCAAACATGAGGCCATTTTTTTCACTTTGTATTTTTTTTCCCTTCCCGTTTTGCAAATTGCCTTTTGTAATTTTGGCCTTATAGATCAAAAAGCACATCTCTCTGAAGTACATCTTGCCATAGTACTTCTTATCATGCTCAACCAGAACGATATTCGCATGTACACAGGTGATGGACCAGAACTCACTCCCCACGATAACCCACGATTGAGCTCACAGGCAGCTGACCTTCCATAAGAAGTAACTGGAGCATGATGAGGAGCATGATGAGACAAGACTAGCCTGTGCCACAACCACCCATCCACCTCTGGCAGAGGAGAGCCAATTTCCGCCAACCTACACCAAACCTCTGCACATTGTCGTTGTGTTGGGACGAGGATACGGAATGTATCAAGTGTAAAATATGGGTCCCTGAGGGGAACAAGGGTGGGAAACATTGCTTAAACTACTACACCACTTGTGGGGCCGCCTAACATAAGACCGAATGTTCATAAATGCATGCATATATAAATGCATGCATGCATGCATACATACATACATACATACATACATACATACATACATACATACATACATACATACATACTGCACCTTTTTCTTTCCGGAGCCGTATATAAAAAGCTTTATTTCCAGAGAACCCTTTATGTTTATTATACAGTATGAAGAAGAAACACCTTTGTCTACACAAACGTGATGAGAGATGCATGCCCCCAAAATAAGGTCCCCCCCACCTTTCAAGCCCCAATTTAACCACCAGCTGTGACAAAGGCTCCTATCAGTTGCACCACTTTAGGCATTTTTCAGAAGCTGGAGCCAGTCCATATGCCTTATTAAGAATATTTATTTGTGTTCCTTGGTATTTACTTTTTGAATTGTGATGAGCAGACACAATTAGTCACAGTCTTCCTACCCTGCCTTGGCAGCTGTCAGGTTACCAGGGGTCAATAGGAGAGCTAGCTGGCAGGGATGTCTTTAATTTGGGAGACGGCTAAATAACACTCTTCCACCCAGACCCACAATCTTCAGTGCATTTTGGAGAGAGAGCAGCTACTCCGCTGTAGAATTGCAAGCTTCAGTTGTCAAGAACAACACTTCCCCATATTTCATTTCTCTTCTTGTGCTAATGACTTGTCTCTTGTGGGGAGTGCAGAGATGCTCTAGCAAAAGAAACATACCAATTTCTACACAATAGAAGAATATAAGGAAACACACACACCCACACGCGCATTCTAACACACACACACACACTCACACACTAAAAGAGCTCATACTGTCGCAGACTCCCAACCATCTCCCAGTAGTTACAGGGTTTCTGTCAGCAGGAGGCTTCATTCACGAGACGATGGTATTAAGTGGGTTGACAATTTAAATGTCAAGCTTGAGGAAGGTGCTGAAAATGGGCACAAGCTGTGTTTATAATTAGCAATGGCAAAATGAAGAAAATGCTCAGG
>JACXGJ010013803.1:0-15719 GCA_016801105.1 Esox niger | reverse complement strand
CTGTCTGTGTGTAGTGTAGCTGGACTGTCTGTGTGTAGTGTAGCTGGACTGTCTGTTTGTAGTGTAGCTGGACTGTCTGTGTGTAGTGTAGCTGGACTGTCTGTGTGTAGTGTAGCTGGACTGTCTGTGTGTAGTGTAGCTGGACTGTCTGTGTGTAGTGTAGCTGGACTGTCTGTGTGTAGTGTAGCTGGACTGTCTGTGTGTAGTGTAGCTGGACTGTCTGGTGATCTTACTGGGTAACAAATATCTTATAATAGACTAGAGCTCTCTCTAGTGGTGTAAAGCGAAAACTGGAAGTTAGAATACTTTGGTTTGACTTTGACAGCTAACTGGTGCGAAGGGGGGAGAACTGGACAGGAGTTTCATCTAACAGGAAGAAGTAATTATCATTCTCAAGAAGGGTGGAACTGAGACAGACAATCACACACACACACACAAACATACCAGTGTAGAACAGGACCACCAGTGTGTGAGAGGTCAATCAGCACGTCCACTACCACAGACATATCACTGGGATCAGCACATCACTCACTCCACTTAAGATGCAAAACAGAGGATGAGAAGTAACACACTGGAGAGAGAGGGAGACAGAGAGAGAGAGAGACAGAGACACAGAGAGAGAGAGAAATGGAGAGAGAGAGGTATGAAGTATAGGGTAAATGTTCTCTGCTGAGTTTGGCTG
The DNA here is from genome assembly GCA_016801105.1 of Esox niger. Lineage (NCBI taxonomy): Eukaryota > Metazoa > Chordata > Actinopteri > Esociformes > Esocidae > Esox > Esox niger. Next base: position 15,037 of record JACXGJ010013803.1, on the reverse strand, counting down.
AGTTAACCAGTTTAGGGACAGTTTGACAGAGGGATAAGAGGCATAATATATAAATGGATGAGTTACAGAGGGATAAGACATAGATGGATGAGTAAAGGGGTACCTGTAGAGTCCCAGTGCAGTCCCCCGGGACTAGCAGCCAGCCGTCTGCGCTTCCTGACCCTAACCCTGCCCTGAGAGGCTCCTGATGAGGTCACAGAAGTCATTGTTAGGGAAACAGGGGTTTGGTTGCATGGTGTAGAAGACAGGATCGGGGTCAGGGATGTGGCCAGGAAAGGGGTTTCCCGTACCACAGCAAGGGTCTGGAGCATGGCCTCCTTCTCCAGAGAACTAGAAACCAACACAAGAAGTAGGAAACAATCAATAAAAAGTGATCAGTTTCCAAAATGTCACTGGTTAACTTTTGGTCTGACCAATAAAAAATGGGTATATATCTGAAAATGAGTCTATTTCTGGACTGACCAAATAAATCTGAGTTAGATCTTTTTTTGCGGTCTCCTAAGCTCAGATGGAATCTAGTAAAAAGTACAAGTAAAGCAACAGAGGTTCCAATCTAGTAGTAAGAAAAAAATAGAAAGGATCTAATATAGCAGGTAAACAGTAGAAAGGTTCAAATATAGGAGATAAACAGTAGAAAGGTTCAAATATAAGAGGTAAACAGTAGAAAGGTTCAAATATAGAAGGTAAACAGTAGAAAGGTTCAAATATAAGAGGTAAACAGTAGAAAGGTTCAAATATAGGAGATAAACAGTAGAAGGGTACAAATATAGGAGATAAACAGTAGAAGGGTTCTAATACAGTAGGTAAACAGTAGAAAGGTTCAAATACAGTAGGTAAACAGTAGAAAGGTTCAAATACAGGAGGTAAACAGTAGAAGGGTTCTAATACAGTAGGTAAACAGTAGAAAGGTTCAAATATAGGAGGTAAACAGTAGAAGGGTTCTAATACAGTAGGTAAACAGTAGAAGGGTTTTAATACAGTATGTAAACAGTAGAAGGGTTCTAATACAGTAGGTAAACAGTAGAAGGGTTCTAATACAGTATGTAAACAGTAGAAGGGTTCTAATACAGTATGTAAACAGTAGAAGGGTTCTAATACAGTATGTAAACAGTAGAAGGGTTCCTAAAGCATGCTGCTGTGGATCCAGTTGGTCTGATCCACTGCACCCTACATGGCCTGCTATCCACTTCATAGCCTAAGAGTCCCAGTGCACTACCTAGGCACTAGGGTGTGTGGCAGATCCCTTACTAAAGCGTCCCACTGATTTATTCAGCATTCCTTCATAGAACCACAGTTACTGCAGTATCTGTCAATGTCCACGCTATCCAGCAGTAAAAACATAGATGGCCTATTTTACAACAAAAAAAATTACTCCCGCTTTTGAAAGGACTCAGAAACATGTTTCCCTCTTCGGCGAATGCCTTCTTTTCTATAGACAGTTATTACTTCATAATGTTCCACAAAGTTTTCTTGAGCTTCCCAATACCATTCTGATGAATGGCAGTCACAAAAAAGGAACCAGGCAAGCCTAGTTCGGCTGGCCCACGGTCAGAAGGGATGAATGTTGTTACCCTCACTGGATTCTACCCAGGGTCTCCAATGTAACAGGCTGTCTTTAACCACGACGCCACGACGTATGTGTGTCGAGGGGCAGTATAGTGTCTCAACATTAATCATTGTCACACATTAATAATCCTGTCAAGTTTGAATATATCGCTAGGCACCAATTAAACATTGTGGTAAACTGACTAATGTTTCTTAAGTTTACCTCTACCACAAATAGCAGCTATGAACTGTATGGCTTTAGCCACTGGCCGTTTGAACAGCTTCTTAGTCAGTAATAGACTTACGAGTATCTACGAACTTACTACTTGGAAAAGTCATATGAATTGAGCAGTTGCTAGCAAGACTGAATATGAGCTTGACACTGCCAAAGCTATTTCATTTCATGGTACAACATTATTTGTTTTTCTAATAATTTACGTGCTGTACACTGCTTGCTGTTACCTACCTGGCTACCTGGCAAACTTTTTTGAAAGAGTGTACCAACGCAACATTTTTATCAATTGACTTTTCTACACGGGGAATCTACTTAATTAACTTAAGAATTAATAAACAGAACTACTCACCCCTGAACATTCGAAGTTAAGTACCACTATTATGCCTTATCATTGTAATTGTTGTAGCTACAACAAGGATGAGAACGATCGTCTTCAGGTAAAGATGACAGAGTCAGAGGCTCAGCTTCAGATGCAAATGTCAGGCAAAGACTACGTTAGCGTTAAAATTTAGAAAAACTGCATCTGTGCCACCAGGAAGAAACAACAGCGTTGTTAGCCCCCCGGCACAGCTCCCACAGCCGGGCAAGAACTTTCTGTTGGTCACCTTTCCCCCTGGATAGGGCCACAGTGTCAGTCTTACACTGCTATATTATTGTGCTGGGGAAGCAGTCACTTCTCCTTCTCCACTATAAATCCCTGTAGATCTAAGGAATGCATTAACAAAATGTTCCCTGTCTCCTGCCCTGTTTAAACTTAGGAGGACATGAGGTCTTGACCCACACCTGTGGAGTACCAGGCTTGACTCGTTGCTGTCCCTGTCCAAAGTCCTCCTGATTGTGTTGCAGATCAAGACGATGCCTGACGATTTCAGCTGCCACTCTGCTGACCCCTGTCCCCCCATCTGTCCCTGTCCTTGTCCATCTGGTCATGCTTCGGATCTGGACTAGGTTTAAATAGACTCTGGGCTCAGCCCACATGTATCGATTAACTATTACAATTTGGACTCTTAATATGTTCACCCAGCACAGCCAGAAGAGGACTGGTCACCCCTCTGAGCCTTGTTCCTCTCTAGGTTTCTTCCAAAATGTCGGCCCTCTTAGGGAGTTTTTCCTAGCCACTGAAGTTCAACACTACTGTTGTTTGCTCTTTGGGGTTTAAGGCCGGGTGTCTTGTAAAACTACTGATGTAAAAAATTGCTTTATAAAATAAATTAGATTTCATTTGTGAATGACATTGATACAATAACTATCAATATAGGTGCAGGTGAAAAGACGGGGAATCGTGGAAAGCCCTCCTCTTTTACTCTGCAAGGCGTTGTGATCCATTTCACCCCAATAAGCATGCACGGACGAATACTTCATAAATCCACCAGAAAGTCTCAATACAAGCATAAACATTTTCATTTTAGGCTTACTATAACATATCTTTTGAAGGTTGTAGCCAGCTAAGTTTGTGTCTACCCTCAACAAATCCTAAGACATAATATGCCTTGACTGGGAGCCTCGAACACTGTTCGTCTCTAACCACTACGCTATTTAACAAGGCAGTCACTCACTCACTCAGTAAGAGACATTAGCTCTTCTTGGCCAGCTCCACTTATGTGGTCCCATTTGGTCTACCTACTTTTACATGTTCACGTGTGTTTATAACATTATGATAGCAGTCAAAAGGCAAAGTATTTCCAAAGAATTAGCTGTTAAAACAATTCATTATGTCGTTTGGGTTGTAGAAGTTTAGTCAATGTAAGTCTCTCTGGACTACGGCATGAAATAAATAACTACAATATGAATGCACATATTCAACCTTAACTGTGGACAAGAAAACACTGGAATTCTATGAGTAGTTGAACAGCAATTAGAATGAAACGGGAGAACTTACAATAAACCGGCCAAGCATGACATCATTAAATCATCTCTTTCACTACATGCTCTGAGGTGTCGCCGTGTCAATGGCCCTGATTGGGTGTCTCAAATGGCACTCTATTCCCTATATAGTGCATTAACTACCACCAGGCCATGGGGTACTAAGTGTGTACCAAATGGAACAGGGAGCAATTTGGGACACTGACCTTTTGTTAAACACAGTTTTGTCCCTGAAGAACCATTATAATGAGGTCACTAATTAGTGGAATATGTCATACATTTAATGTTCTGTGTATCTTTAAGCGCTTTTGAGTGACACTAATAGTGTCTAATTTGAATTGGCAGGGGGACAATGTGAACACGCACAGATAAAGTACTCAACTAGCATCAAATAAAACATGCTTGACAGGTCTGGTGAATGGAAATCCATTTTCAGAAAAATTAAAACAATATGATACATTTCCAGTAGACATCAATGAAACACACCATAAAAGCCTCAAGCATGAAGCACAATATCGGCTCCGGTTTTTTATAGTGGAATCTGTACAAAGGAATACAGAACTCGGTAAGTCTACTCTGCCAATAGGAATAGCCTGCATATGACAATGTGTTGTAGTTCTCCATCTGAGTATTAACAGATTACTAGACGCTTCCCCCCACCCCTGCTGGTTTCTCATTATAAAGCACTTTTGTATGGTTTGTGTTTTGAAATAGGTAGAATTAAAAGTACCCAGACCCCTGGTCTTTTATTAAAATATGCCAAATGAGTCTATCATTCTTCCAGTCTCCTCACTCGTTGGCTGACAGCTTAACTGACTGGATGCAATAACAAGGATTAGCTGCTAATTCTGCTCTTGCACGGGACCTGAGCTTACTTATTTTATGAGCACACGTGCTTAGACAAACACTATGGAGCACATTTGGTTCAGTCCTCGGAAAATGTATTTATAAAACATGAATTAGCACAGGTTGCCTGTATGTTTATTCAATTTAATGTACAGGGTAGAATGGCAATAGTTATCTATACGTTTTTCTTAGGATATGCCAAGTATAGACTCTACAGTAGAGGAACACTTGGCAAATCTCAAACAAGGGGCAATCTCAGGTATTGGCTTTTTAGACACAGTACCCAAACAATACTAAAAGCAAAATAATTGTGAAAACCTAAAAACAAATGATTGCATGGACACAGGCTGCAAACTAGCGACACAAAGCTTTGTAGGCTACCGCAAAGTGAATCTGAATGCTGTTTGTTAGAAGAGTCGCATACATCATTTGAGATTTTTAAATAATTGAATGACTCTTTACCAAGATTTAAACCCGGGTCACTTGGTTGTCTTTAACCACTATGCCAAAGACCTATACAGTTACTGGGTGTTAGTATAGCCTCTTGACATTATAACATTTTGTCACACATTAACATCAGGCCAAGTTTGAATATTTTGTTAGACATCATTAACCATTGTGTTAAACTGAGTAACGTTTCTTATGAAGTTTACTTCCAGCACAAATAGCATCTATGAACTGTATGGCTTTTGCCACGTGCCATTTTAACAACTTATTAGCCATTCGCTTATGACATTGATACAATAACTACTGTATCAATATAGGTGACGATAAAACTTTTTGTCAAGTGAATCATGTAGTCAGCAAAGTTTGTCTAGACTGAACAAATCCTCTTTTGCCACTGGTCATTTTAACAGCTGATTAGCCATTTGTGAATTACACTGGTACAGTATTTATCAATGAAGGAGACGATAACTGACTTTTTTGGCAAGTGAAAAGACGAGAGAATTGTGTAACCTGCGAAGTGTTTGTCTATCCTGAACGCTTCCTATTACGTAGCTACTGAAGGATGTAGCTAGTGAAGTTGTGTGTCCTTAGAACTAAACTTCTAATTCACTATGACATCTATAAACAAAGCCTTGGTAGCTTCAACAATGAGTTATCCAGAGTCAGACAGCAACATTTATCAGGAATGATCAACATGAATATTAATAATACCCGCACTTGTCATAGTCGACAAGCATCTAAACCCAATAAAGCAGACAGCAGCAGAACTCATGTCCACTGTGAAATGTAATGAATTTGCATGTTTCTTTTGTGAAAACATTTAAAGTATGATACAGATCATCAGAACAACACAGTCTAACAAGGACACTGGACCATCACTACGACCACCAAGACATAACTTGGTTATTATGTCGCAATTTACTACAACTGATACAGTTGAACATCTTAAAGCTTCTACATGTTGTCGATACACAGCCATCAGACTTTTTGTTATAATTTTGAATAGCTCCCTGCAATCAGGCATTTTCCCAACATCTCTAAAAACAGCTGCCATTAAGCCCCTATTAAAAAGAGATTGAATGCATCTATAATGAACAACTATAGACCTGTTTCAAATCTCCCTTTTATAGCAAAGATCACTGATAAGTTTGTATTCAATCAACTCAGCAATTATGTGACCTCAATCAGTCTCTTAGATACATTTCAGTCAGGTTTCCAACCTTACCACAGTACTGAAACGGCCCTGATTAAAGTTTTGAATGATATACAGCTGAATACTGATTCAGATAAAATAACAGTTGTAGTTCTACTAGATCTCAGTGCAGCCTTTGACACTGGAGATCATAGAACACTTATAGATTGGGTAGGAAAATTGGGTAGGACTTTCTGGGACAGTCCTTGATTGGTTCAGATCTTATCTAGATGGCCGTAGTTACTTTGTCACCATTGGTAATCATGAATCTGATAGGCTATGACATGCGGAGTTCCACAGGAGTTCGGAGTTCCACAGGGATCAGTTCTCGGACCGCTTCTGTTCAATCTGCTACCTCTGGGTCAAATTCTACAGAACAACAACATTGGTTTCAAAAATGGTTTCAATGCCAATGCAGAGCCCTAGTCTCATAGATAACTGGCATATAACATTTTTCTATAGGTGACATCAATAAGTTATCAAAAACTTAGAGGAGTTGTTAGAAAAAGACGATATCGGAAATGAATAGGCTTAGAACAGCGCGTCTTTGCAGGTGATTTCAACGCCAATGCATAGCTATAGTCTTATAGATTACTAGCATATCATATTTTTCTATAGGCGACAACAATATATTTTCGAAAAACTAGTTTTTTTAGTAGAAATAGGAGATACCCTCTTTTACATTTGTAGATTATTCATCTTCAGTAAAATAAGCAGATACATTTCAGAGAGACTTTGGATGTGTGGACGATTTAGCTTCTCTTTCCCTCCTAAAAGAATGTAGCTATACATTTTAAATGTACATTTGATGAATTAGCCACCACAATAAGATGAATCTCCTATTGAAAAATGGTAACCCATGTGATAAGTAGCCTAAATCATTTGTATTATGTTTCAATAATAGACTAAGTTCATTCATCTGGGAGTATCTGAGTGGCACGGACTGTTGGCGGATTACGTTGGAAAATAGGGTAAAAAAAAAAAAAAAAAAAAATGAAGGTAAATAGTCCCAATTGTTTTCTGTTCTTCAGTTAAGAATTCCAACCACAGAACAATGTAAAATATGCCAAGTCATTGGCGTCATTGGCGTAGGCATTTGGCGGTTCTAGTGTTAACTAGGTAGTTAGGGTTAGAAAAGACAAGAAGAAAACTGGTCAGGGAGGCTTCCAAGAGGTCTACAGCAACATTAAAGAAGCTGCAGGAATTTCAGGCAAGTACTGGCTGTGTGCTATGTGACAATCTCCCGTATTCTTAATATGTATGGGCTATGAGGTAGGGTGGCAAGATGGAAGCCTTTTCTTACAAAGAAAAACATCCAAGTCGGGCGGAAGTTTGCAAAAACAAACATCAAGTCTCCCAAAAGCACATGGGAACTGTGTTATGGTCTGATAAAACCAAGGTTGAACTTTTTGGCCATAATTCCAAAAGGTATTTTTGGTGCAAAAACAACAGGGCACATCACCCATAGAACACCATACCCACAATGAAGCATGGTGGTGGCAGAATCATGCTTTGGGGCTGTTTTTCTTCAGCTGGATCCGAGGCTTTAGTCAGGATGGAGGAAATTATGAACAGTTCCAAATACCAGGCAATTTTGGCACAAAACCTTCAGGCGTCCATTAGAAAGCTGAATCTTTCAGCGCGACAATGACCCAAAGCACACATCCAAATCCACAAAAGCATGGCTTAACCAGAAGAAGATTAACGTTTTGTAATGGTCCAGCCAGAGCCCAGATCTCAATCCAACTGAACATCTGTGGGGTGATCTGAGAGGGCTGTGCACAGGAGATGTCCTCGCAATCGGACAGATTTGGAGCGCTTTTGCATAGAAGAGTGGGCAAATATTGCCAAGTCAAGATGTGCCATGCTAATAGACTCCTATCCTAAAAGACTGAGTGCTGTAATACAATCAAAAGGTTCATCAACAAAGTATTAGTTTAAGGGTGTGCACACTTATGCAACCAGGTTATTGTGAATTCTTTATTCTTCCCCCTCAAAGATTTCATCAGTTTTTTAATGAAGTTGTTCATGTTATATGTCACATTAAAGGTGGAAAAGGTTGACGTGATTTATATTTGTGACCTGTAGTTACCTGGGCAGTGTGTCTGTCTCTCCAGTCTCAATGCAGGTGGAGAGGCGTGGTGCAGGGGGAGAGGAGCGGGTGGTCTCTAGGGCCCTGGGGAGGAGGGTAGAAGGCATGCACAGCCATGTCTCCAGGTCGGAGAACTTGGAGTAGCTGAGCATCTCCAGAACACTGCAGAGAAAAGACAGACACAGATAAACTACTCAACTGAAAATATGTGACAAGAATTGGTTTAAAAGCCAATATAGATTGATAATTAGAAGAACAAGAACAGGAGTGAAAGGGGAAAAAAAACACTTACAAAAAAAGACAAGATAGATAAAACAGGCAGACATGCTGACCAGTAGACAGACAGAGTAAGAGACAGACTGACAGAGGGGCAATCTGAGTGAAGGCGTGAGGGAGATGATATTCAACTGTACCTGTCCTCCCCCACCCCTGGTATGTCATCCTTCTCGTCTGCAGCTCGGAAGACACAGGATGTCCTGGAGTCCTGGGACTGCAGTCCACATGCTTTATCAGAGTCCAGAGACATCTTCAGCCATAGCTGGAGGGAAGATGAGAAGTGAGCCAAGTTTTAGTTTTGTTGTCTAATTCAGTAGTGGATAAACTATGGGGTCATTTGTGTTTTCGAGAGAAGATGTATTAAATGAGGAACACCGAAACAATGCTGTCATCTTGCCAAATCATAACATATAACAAATCATATTCACACTCACTGTGGGTGAGATCATGTTCAGCTCACCACTATACAAATATGTACAATTAAAAATGCACTAATAACTGCACTAAGAATTAGTGATGTGTGGGTCCGCAGAGCTCACTGGGTTCAAATATATTTTCTGCCATACTTGTACTGTTGTATTGTCGTCAAGGTATACATGTGTTGAATTTATTCTCAATGTGAATGTTAGGTGAATTGACCCTAAACATTACGGTATGAGCTGTATGTATCCAGAAAACAATTTTAGGTTGTGTTGTATTGGATAGCTAGCCTTAAACTCCGAGGTAAAGACAGCTAGCTTTATAAATCCGAGGTAAAGACAGCTAGCTTTATAACTCAGAGGTAATGACAGCTGGCTTTATAACTCCCAGGTAAAGACAGCTAGCTTTATAACTCCCAGGTAAATACAGCTAGCTTTATAACTCCCAGGTAAATACAGCTAGCTTTATAACTCCCAGGTAAATACAGCTAGCATTATAACTCCCAGGTAAATACAGCTAGCTTTATAACTCCGAGGTAAAGACAGCTAGTCTTAGAGGTTGGAGTAGTTATGAATTTTAGAGTAGTTGCATAACTACAAACACATCCATCAGCTGTTCACAGAAACAGAGGGGAGGAAAACACACTGTTCTTTAAACTGTATTTGAAATGTATTCAATTATGTACAGGAATGATATTTAGGGTCATCAATAAGTAATAAAGCCACACCTATAACACACTCCGCAAATGTAACCTTTTCTATCGTGAATAGGTTATGGTTTAACCTTCTCAGATGGGTTCCTTGTAACCCTTTTCAGAGGGGCCTTGTGTGGCCAAACCTGATAGTTAAGTAGCCTATTTGGAAAAATTTCGTCTTCAATACAATATTTCCTAAGAGGTTCCGAAGAAACCATATTCCGTAGGTGGCACAACCGCCAAACCTTTTTCCCAGACGTCTTTACCTAGAGCGAAGAGACTACGAGTAACACGCACACGTGAACTTGCACAAGCACACGCGCCTACGCTCGCACCATAATTTTGTGTAAGAGCAATGGTAATTTTCCTCCACGTGGCCAATGTTTTGGCTTGTGCGTCACCCTGTGGGCTACCGTAAGATAGGCAACTCCCTTGTTCCAGCATTTAAAACAGATACCTGAATGACTTTATATTATGTCAAAGAAAAGTTAAGGGCACAATGAATGCAAAAGCAGTTGCGAATTTAACAAGGCTTAAAACATTTTCAGCGAAATTTGAGTGTCTGAGATGCAGCAGCATACCATAATCGTTGATCTCCATTCCTCTCCTTTCTTCATTTCGACCATTTTTTATTAAATATGCACCGCAAATACCTCGGTATAACCATAATAGCTCGGTCTTCGTCTATCCCGCTACTATAGGAAATTCCCAGGGCATCATATTCTTGCAGGAACGCTCGAATTGCCTCGCTAAATTCGACTGAAACAATGTTGCAGCAGGAATCCGTAGCCTAACTGAAAGGCCGCCGTCACGTTTAAACTTAAACCTTCTACCAAATCCTGAACTTTCCCCCAAAAAAAATTAGTTCGGCGTTTCTCGGAACAAAGTCATATGCCCTGCGGAAGCATTCCTTCCCCTCAAACACAGTCTTCCTCTCTTTCTGCCATTGCTTTTAGTTTGCTGCCTAGTATAGCATTGCTATAAACCACTTAAATAGTCTACAGGAAAACACGGTAAAGACTTGATTTTCTATAACTCACCACGCAAATGCCGAGTTCGACATCATGAGCAGGTCGAATAGCAGAGCGCTCAGAAGTCATCTGTTAATTAGCCTACGGACCCGGAATGAGTATGGGTAACAGCATCAGATTGCAGCGGACACAAATCGATAGCAGAGGGAAAGTATTCACCCAGAATTTGCTAGTTGCCACAAGTCGACGTCTTGCTCCAAAAATACTTTGACATCCCTTGGCTCTTCATGTCAAAATAGATTGAGCCAGTTATGTGGAGACCATCATCACTTCAAAGCCGTCCGAGGAAAAAGATAACTTGGGCAGGAAATATTTATGTTGTTAGGCTATCCGCCCAAAATTTCGGGAACTGTAATTAGGCTCTCCAACGCAGCAATCTTGACAAACTGTCCATCTCATCTTGTTGACGTAACCAACGTGACCACATACATAAACCATCTATATAAAAATATGCTGTATAATAAAAAAACGGGCCTAAACTTGGCCTGGGACGTGGAATAGATTCATATCTATGGAAATTATGATGATGATAACGTTTTTCATGTTATTGTTGGTTGCAACAAAAAGTGTTTTCTTTCTCTTCTAAATAACCCCCATAGTAGTGTGAATCACTGGCCTTTCATCTCGAATTGGTACTTGTCATTGCACTTTCTATATATATTTGACTTGCACATAATGACAGGTTTAGCATTACAACATATGAAAACAAATACAAACAAGTGACCAGGATGCATACTGGACCATAGGCTGCTCACAAGGTTGCCTGGTGAACATGAAACAACGCGTTTGTGTGTGTGTGTGTGTGAGAGAGAGAGTGTGTGAGTGTGTGTGTGTGTGTGTCATTCATTCCAGTTTTAGAGTTATATAAACATTATCATTCAACAGTAATTCAGTAGTAATGGTAGAGATTTGTACTCGTCCCAGATTGTAGCTTCCTATTCCCAAGAATAATATTGTCAGCTTGGCAAGAGCACTATGAAAATAGGGTATTGATTGATTTGGTGGGAGCGTTCAAACTCACTTTAGAACAAACACATTATGGAAATATTATCATCAGGGAACAATATAGATATTTGACATCATTTCCTGGATTAACATGGTTTTATGTTTTAATGTCTGTGATCTATCATTCATTCTTAAACTTGTTAAGTTAGCAATAGGTCTTTTGAGACCTCTGCTTATAAATGAGGTGCTTTGCCTTAATACTGCCAGTACCCATTAAGACCACAAGAGAGAGCTATAGCCATGCCTTTGTGTGTGTGTGTGTGTGTGTGTTTGTGTGTGTGTGTGTGCGCCACAGACTAAATGAAAAATTGAAATGTAAACAGAAATGTTACTTTTATATATACAAAATGCATATTTACAGATTAGAAAGTTGGAGAGCCAAAACCCAACTGCAATTTCATTTATACAGGGGCTCTTAGTCCCACATACATCGGCCTACCCCGAGGTCTCCTCCCAGCTGGACGTGCCTGGAAAACCTCCCTAGGGAGACGTCCTGGGGGCATCCAAACCAGATGCCAGAACCACCTCAACTGGGTCCTTTCAATGTAAAGGAGCAGCGGCTCTACTCTGAGTTCCTCACGGATGACTGAGCTTCTCACCCTCTATCTCTAAGGGAAAACTAATTTCAGCCACTTGTAACCGCGATCTCGTTCTTTCGTTCATGACCCAGCCTTCATGACCATAGGTGAGGGTAAGAACGAAAACTGACCGATATGTTGAGAGTTTTTACCTTCCAGCTCTCTTTCCGTCGCAACGGTGCGGTAAAGCGAATGCAATACTGCCCCCACTGCTCCGATTCTCTGGCCAATCTCCCGCTCCATTTTTCCCTCACTCGCGAACAAGACCCAGATATACTTGAACTCCTTTACTTGGGATAAAACCTTACTATCGAGAACCCGAACACAGCTCTCACTTTGGATGTACAGGGATTGGATAGCCCTAAGAAGGGACCTCCTCACCCCATACTCCCGCAGCACCTCCCACAGTATCTCCCAGGGGACCTGGTCATATGCCTTCTCCAGACCCACAAAGCACATGCAGACCCTTCAATACAAGCAAGTAATAACTAACTTCCTGAATAGACTGAATTGCAATGGAACTGATCCCAAACCGGAGTACATTATCTGTATGTATCCAGGAAACTGTAAACTCTGCGGTAAAGACAGCTAGTCTTAGAACTCTGAGGTAAAACAGCTAGCCTTAGAACTCAGAGGTAAAACAGCTAGCCTTGAACTCAGAGATAAATACAGCTAGTCTTAGAACTCAGAGGTAAATACAGCTAGTCTTAGAACTCAGAGGTAAAACAGCTAGCCTTAAAACTCAGAGGTAAAGACAGCTAGCCTTTGAACTATTAGGTAAAGATAACTAGCCTTAGAACTCAGATGTAAAGACACCTAGCCTAAGAACTCTGAGGTGAAGACAGCAGAGGAAACGTCCTCATAATTCATTGCTTCCATGGGAGCTCCCACCACAGACAACATGGGATTACCTAATTTCCTGCCTAGCCTATGTAAAGTAAATATACCGTAGCCGTCTGCCCCAGAGAACAGACAGGAGGGAGTGCAGGGTGGAAGGTTACTGTGCCTATAGCAGCATGTGTGGGCCCTTGTCCAAGGTAGTGCGTACAACAGGAAATAGGTTACAATTTGTGACACAGCTATAGGCCTACTGGGTCACCAGGCAAAAGTGTTTCGCTAGAATTTCCATCAGCATGCCCTGGAATGGTATAGCAGTCTCAACTGCTACCTCTAATGTACCACTGTTGAATGGGTTCGATCTCTCCCAGTGTCTCTGTGCAATGATGCATAGAACTACTTAAAGTATATCATTCAAATAAATGAATTTTTAACAGGACTGGGAAAAATTTACATTACTTGATGTTGCAGGTTTTCAAAAAGGATGGGCCTGACATTTATTTGCATAACATGTTCCATATATGTAGGCTGACTTGGACTCTTCAACACTACTTTCAGCTACCCTACTATGAGCTGGCAAACATTTCATGGAGAACTGAAAGTCTCTCCTTAATGAAATGAGTTGGACCTGTGTGCACTATGTGCTGTGTATTTTGTGGAGATCTGAATAAATGTGGTTGGTATAACAAATATGCATAACGTGCCACCTAGTCTGTCAGAAAAGCTATTACCACTGGAAGGACCAGTCAGATACTCTTAGACCTCAGTTGTTTCTAGGGGTCCATTTAGGTTTGGCTCATAGATTAGACCAGTGTTTCTCAACCTTCCTCCTGGAGGCACCCCAACATGCATGCTTTGGATCTCTCCCTGCCCTAACATACCTGGTTCAAATTATCAACTCCTTATCAAGTCCTTGATGAGCTACATCAGGTATGTTAGGGCAGGAAGAGACCCCGAAAATTCAGGGCAGGGTGCCTCCAGGAGCAAGATAGAGAAACACTGGATTAGAAAACACAACCACATGGAACTCATCCAAGAGGCTGTGTGAAACTGGGGGACTGAATTTAAACATGATCTAAGTATTATGAAAAACACATTGACACATTCTGAAGCACTGGGTATTGTCTGTCAGAATTTTTTTAATATGTTTTTCCACATATATATTTACCACAGATTACAACCAGGAAGAGACTGTAGGGCTAACAATGGGAAAGGCAGAAGTAAAAACCCCTGGAGTGAGATGTTACAATTCAGAGCTTGGATAGGTATCTATATCTTGATCATTACTTTCAAGTAAAGAGGCAGTTTCCCCTTGCTCCTCTCAGGGCTAGATGACAGCTATAACTGGAAGGCAGTGGAGTGTGCAGAGGAGCAGCGTGATATGAGACAACTTGGAAAGGTCAAATACCAGACGGGCAGCCACATTCAAGATCAGTTGCAGGGTTTTGACAGCACAAGCTGGGAGCCCAACCACCAGAGAGTTGTAGAAGTCCAGACATTATATGATAAATGCCTGAAGTATTATCTTCCTTCTGAAGAATCACCAAACCCATTTCTGTCCACTCCGTCTTGTTGGGGTGAAGCTTGAGGTGGTGGGTTAACATACATACAGAGATGTCTGCCAGGTATGCAGATATGCAGGTAAACACCTGGGTGTCAGAAGGGGGATGTAGAAAGGAAGTTGAGCGTCATACACATAGCAATGATCGGAGAGAGCATGCAAGGATGAGACTTGATATGGAAAGAACCCTGTAGGAAATGACTTACAGAGAGAACAGAGGGCCTGGAACTGAGTCCTAGAGGAAATGACTTACAGAGAGAACAGAGGGCCTGGAACTGAGTCCTAGAGGAAATGACTTACAGAGAGAACAGAGGGCCTGGAACTGAGCCCTGGAGGAAATGACTTACAGAAAGAACAGAGGGCCTGGAACTGAGCCCTAGAGGAAATGACCTACAGAGAGAACAGAGGGCCTGGA
>JACXGJ010013802.1:0-15717 GCA_016801105.1 Esox niger | reverse complement strand
TGGAGGTACTGCAATACCAGGTCGATGCGTGGAGTGGACGGAGCAAGCCCCTATTCCATCTCCCTATTCCAAAAATCAATTTAATATATGGTCCCCAGATAGGGGACGTATCAGATATTAAACTGATAAGAACAGATACTACACTTGATCTTAGCCAAAAGGCCGAGAAGCGATACCGGTGTAACCTTTGGAAGAAGCCGGTCATTCTCGGACACGTCATACTACTTGACGGTTACAACAACACTAGCTCTATAGAATTTCACTGGAATTTTTTATGTAAGGTAGATCAAATAAAAAACGATACTGCCAACATCGGGCATTGGTCAACATTCGAAAAACCCTGCTTTTAATACCGTTTCACACTCAAAAGCTAAACTATTCTTTCTGGGGGAAATCACGTGGTCACCCGCAGTCCAATTGGAAATTAGACAAATAGTTATTGGATTCAAACCGATGCGACGGCTTCGCTGGAATAATTATTCAGTCGGTTGAAGACGGGAAATCGAAGTCGGATTTCTGTCAAATTTTGAAACGATCATTATATTTCAAGAAATATGTTACCCCACATCAAATTAAAATGACAACACAAAGGAGCTGAAGTACTTCACATGGCCACCGGGTGAGACCTCAGTTCCATTCACTGTGAGTTGCCTGCAGAATGAGTATGTTCAGTACATCTACTCCAAGTAGGTGTGCAATACATTTTCCAACATTTTAATGGATGTGCTGGAACCCTTTACTTTAGAAATGTGTTTGTAGACAGCGTCAGTGAAATCCCACCCTTTGTGTTTATACATGTGAGATACATACATTCACTGGAATAAGTTCTTCAGTAGTAACAAGTTTACCTTTGTATCAAATGTAATACATTGAATGAAGTAACTACCCCAGTGTTTGATTTTCCATCACTCCATACACCCCGCTTTCCCACAATATATTCACTAAGTAGATCGCCGTTTCACTTCAATTATTTTTTAATTGTTTCACATCGGTTTTGAAATCGTATTAATGTTTTTATTTGTTGTTGAAATACAGGGCACCACAGTAAATGAGACCTCGGTCTTAACTTGTGTTCCCTGCATATTAAATGAATATATCCCAGCGTATAAGCACTTTAGAAATCTGAAGCTATTATAATTGTTTTTGTACAAAGAGAGGGGGGTGCACCGTTCCTGGAGGTACTGCAATACCAGGTCGATGCGTGGAGTGGACGGAGCAAGCCCCTATTCCATCTCCCTATTCCAAAAATCAATTTAATATATGGTCCCCAAATAGGGGACGTATCAGATATTAAACTGATAAGAACAGATACTACACTTGATCTTAGCCAAAAGGCCGAGAAGCGATACTGGTGTAACGTTGGGAAGAAGGTAGTGATTCTCGGAGACGTCATACTACTTGACTGTTACAACAATATTAGTTTTCTTTAGACTTTCACTGGAATATCTCATGTAAAATTTAAAAACAATGCTGCATCGGGCATTGATCAGCATTCGGAAAACTTGCATTTGAAACCGTTTAACACTCAGAATCTATGAAAAATGCA
Source organism: Esox niger (assembly GCA_016801105.1). Lineage (NCBI taxonomy): Eukaryota > Metazoa > Chordata > Actinopteri > Esociformes > Esocidae > Esox > Esox niger. The sequence goes on along the minus strand of JACXGJ010013802.1, from coordinate 14,171 downwards.
TCCTCGGGAAAATCACATGGTCATCCGCCGTCCAATCGCAAATGAGATAAATTGTTATAGGATTCAAACTAATTAAAAGGATTTACTAGTAAAAAAATAATTAGGCAAATGGTGACAGGAAACTATAGTCAGATTTTTGATTAGAGGCGATCATTTTGTTTCACGAAATATATTATCCAACATCAAATAAAAATGGAAGCAGAAAGGAGCTGAAGTACTTCATATGGCCACCGGGTGACGCCTGAGTTCCATTCACTGTGAGTTGCCTGCAGAGATCCTCTAAAAATGCATTGAAAGTAGAAGCAACTGGCTTCAGTACATCTACCCGAAGTAGGTGGGCATTTATTTTGGGCAATTTATTTTCCAGCATTTTTATGGAGCCCAGCAGTGACGCCTACAGGAATCCCAGGGCCCGGGACAAAATTCAAAGTTTTGGACCCAAACCTCAGGCCAACATTTTTTATTAATAGCAATGATGTTACTGTTCATAAAACAGGTCATAAACGTTTATTGTTTAATGTTTTAGCTAGGTAGTACTAAATACCAAGATTTACTGACTAATAAATAATTATATTTAAGCCAACCAAATGGGCCCCACCGAGGCCTGGGCCCGGGACAACGTTACCGTTTGTCCCCCCTTGTCAGGCGTCACTGGAGCCCAGCATGATGCTTTTATGAATATTTTATAACAACATAAAGCAAGGTAAAGGCCAAGCTCAAAAGCAGGTTTTATTAAAACAATTCCCAACATAATGTCAAGGCCAAACATTTTTTAAGGGAGACTGTCATCAGGTTTCAAATCAGAATGAGTGTTCAAACACTTTACATTTGAAATGATTATAGTTGATTATATCCCAATCTTTATAAAACATATGCAAGCAGGATAAATACATTGACTGAAATAAGTTATTCAGTAGTAACACGTTCACCTCCGTACATTGAATGAAGTAACTAACCCTGTGTTCCTCATAACAAAGGAGGCATTCGTTAATGGCTGATGGTAGCTAGTGATGAGCATTCCTAGTCTTTTTGGTGGGCCGACTCTTCTGGCTCCGTTAACATGAAAGTGTCAGCTCTTTTGGATCACAAATGTATTTTTGTTTTAAATCCTCATAAATAAACATAAAGCTTCAAAAATGTCTAATGTAAATGCGAAAAAGTAGTCTATATTATATTATAGGCCTATATTATAATATAGACCATTGTATATTATCTGTTGTGTCAAAGCGTGAAATGGGCGTTCACATAGTTGATATTGTTCCCACATTACCTGTACCAGTTATTAGATCAACTGCTTTAGTCTTTAGTCTATACAGTTTCACCGTATCTACCAAAAATCTTTGTTTGAGGAAAGTAAACGATTCGATTCAAAATCTTCACCAAAGCGAGTTGTTCTTTGCAAACAACGAATCACTGACAACAGCATTGAACGCTAGATGGCTGTGGTGTAGCTTGTAGGTAATACGGGAGCCTTCAGACAGAGATGTAACTCTGAGAAAATTTCGCAAGAACTTAATGAAGATAGGCCCTGGACTGAATGGCATACAACATTTACCCATAATATCCTTCCTGACAAATGTCAAAATGCATTTTAAGACCTTACCTAATGCAGACTTACTGTTCTTCCAATATCTTACCTTTCATTGGTGTTGGCGTAAGCAGCATCAGTCAGTTCAGTTGCTCTCCTCAACGCTTTGTGTATGAACGAGGACCTCAGGTCCACACCTCCTGAAAAAATACTGTTTTAAATCCCATTCTAAAACTAGATCAGAGTCATTCTAAGATTGCAAAAACATACTGTTCAGCCCTTGATACATCATATGGGACCAAATAATTTGTTATGAAACATTTTTTGTCATCTCATTATAATGTATGAACATCTAATTAGAATGCATTGTCATAGGCTATACGGCATTATGTCAACCTCTATAATTCATTATCATTCTGTTCTAATGCATTATGAAGCGGAAACATGTATGGGTGTGAAGAGGCCCTTCAGAGACCCTTCATATCCATGCCAGAACCTGTTTGCCCTCCTACCATCAGGCAGGCGGTACAGGTCTCATTGTTCCCGCACCAGGAGGCTCAGGAACAGTTTCTTTCCATCTACTGTAACCCTGCTGAACTCTGTGGCCCATTACTAACCATGCCAAACCACCCACCGCCTAGTAATGCCTCACTGGGACCTGGAATTACTACGTGTCTACCTCGGGAACCTCATTGCTACTATCCCTGCATTTTAGTGGCACATGCCGCCTTGCACTTTAATTTGTCTGCACTGCACATTTTGAACTGGCATCGTACCTGCTTCTCTCTTTTCGGATGTTACAGGCACACATCTACCTTGGGAACCTCATTGCTGCATTTCAGTTGTACAGACTACCCCTACAGCTCCAATTTGCTCAATAGCACTGTCAGAATGTACATTTGTACTTGCATTTGCCTCATTGTACAGCAATTGACTCCCAATTGCACAGCAATTGACTCCCAATTGCACATTTAACTTAAACATTTTCTGCCCTCCCCTATTTGCATTCCTTGCTAATAAAAAAATTCCATTTTGCACTGTATTTGCCTTGATTGCACATGTATACATTCCACTTGTAACATACACTTCACTTAAACCGGTTAATTTCCTGCCCTCTTCTCTTTGCTCTCCTGGCTAGATGCTAACTGCATTTCGTTGTACTCTACTCGTACTGTTCACTAACAATAAAGTTGAATCTAATTGAATATGTACGACCCAGTTGCATGACAATATAAAGTTCAATCTACAAAGTTGTTGAAACCACAGTAAGTTTTACCTGAGGTAGTCTGAGCCAGCTGATTTGTTGTGGCCAGGTGAGGTAGAGAGGTCAGCAAGGCAAGAGCCAAGGAAAGAACACAACAGAGGGGGACCTGAAACCACATCTCCACAGAGATTAAACCACATCTAACGCACACAATGGCCAACTGATACAGGACAACATGATGCCTATACTAAATAAACACTGTTATAAAATTAGCCGTAAAAATACTAATACATTTCTTTTCTTTTTCTTTTTTTTACACTTACCACGCGTGGCGAGTCCATCTAGAAGCGCAGGTTTCCAAATGAAACTAGGATTTAGGGGTCAACCGAAGGTGCACAAGTGATTAAAACAACTGTGACCAACATCATTTTGTGGAGGCGAGCCTTGTTACATAATATTTCCAGGCACATTCATGAATATCAGTGGTCTGTCAGTAGTCCTGGTAAACATCTTGAGTGCCAATCGGCTGTGTGTGTTGTTGTATATTTTTCTCTCCTATGCGCAAGAAGTTGACTCTTTTATAGCCTGAAAACAGACAGTGTCGGTGTGTGTGTGTGTGTGTGTGTGTATATTGGTGGTCATCAGGTATGTGCAGAATCCTCTTATCAGTCTGTTTGGTGACAGCCCCCCAACATCAAACATACACAGAAGATCCCTTCATGACCTCGTAATAAACCTTGTTCACGAACATTTTAACTCTTGCCACAATGACAGAGGCCACAGGTCCTTCTCCGCATCAACATAAGCAGTGGTCTTGTAACATTTTCTCTACATTCGGCTCATTTCATAGCCATTAATCCCGATAGAATATAGCGACCCCACAGACTATAACAATGAATGATACAGCAAACAACCCCACATCGCTGATTTCAGACCACTTCAACAAGACTGTGGAGGTACAGAACAACATTTTACAGTGGCATCATCTACATTATTCCTCAGCTTTCAATTAAAAACTCTGTCTCCACCTCCCACTGTCCGCACGCCGTCTGTCTTCAGGGTCCCATGGCCAAACAGTTGAATCTGATCGTCACTAAGCCAGAGGCTTCCAATGACACGACCAGGTGGACCAGAAGAATCAGCAGCAGATAGGAGATGAGTGAGAGGAGAGGATCATGGGAGGCAGACTGTGAGGGATAACATCAGGGGAGTTTTGAATTGGGCAATAGTGAGCGCAGTTTGTGGTAGATTTCAAAAGACAGCTTTTTTTTAAGCATTATATTTTTGAGAAATACTTTAAATCAATGATAATTTATGCTTTTAAAAGCATATAAACATTTTACATTTCAGTGAGGCTGATGTTCTTATCCAGAATAGTTTACAGCAGTGAAATCACAAAACCCTGTATTTCCATCCTTGTGGGAATCAAACCCACCCTGGAATTGCGAGCACTATGCTGTACCGTCTGAACTACACAGGACCTAACGAGATAACACAACCTGTGCTTTTCATTTACCCCCTGCCACCTCTTTGATGTTCCAGGTGTGGCTTTATCAAACACCTCAGGAAGAATGAAACTGACACATTTTATTAGTTTTACTCTGGTTCTCTGAAGACCCATGACTTGCTACCAACATCTTTTATAACATTTTCACCAGTTTGCAGAGAACACATGTCTTTCACTTCTTCCACAAATTGCAAGAAAATTAAAACAATTTGAAGACAGCACATTTACCTTAAATTTCCTTACATTTGTGTTTTTGTTGCATTCTTCATAACTTATCCTGAGTTACTACCCACATACACTATAAACGTGGTTTAATTAGAATGATGAATTGGTCCGAAGCCTAAATATTTATTTGGTTAATTTCATAACACAGCAAATTTTACTTTTATGGTTATGAGATCATAATGGCTGATTAAGTGAGGTGTCTTGTAAATTGAACATTTTAAATCTCAGGTGAGTGTGATACAGTTACTCATATAGTATATCAGAGGCGTCGCTAGGATCACAATACGTTCGAGGCTTAGCTTCCCCGCCCTAATCCGCTCTGCCCGGTCTGAAAGTACGGGGTTATGAATGTACGTGCGGAAAATGTCGACATTGTAATAATGCGCGATCGGAATTATAGATGAATAGATTAAATCAACGATTTTTTAAATTCTTTGGTCAATTTGAGAACCGGCGCTATAGCCCTGGACGCCCAGGCTTAACTCCAATGCTGTATATAGAGATCTATAATCAGTCCCATAGATAATCTATAGAGCCTGACTCATAGATACATACACTCAAAAAAGTTAGAAATTAATATTTTATTGAAATAATAATTGTGTCTTTCAAACTTCAAACTTTTGTCAAAGAAAACTCAAATTGCAAAAATTACAGCCTTGACGATTTTTGGAATTCTTGTTGTCAATTTGTTGAGGGAGATTTCACACTCATTAAGCCCCTCCTCGAAGACGGATTGGCTTGACGGGTACTTCTGACTTACCTTACAGTCCAGCTGCTCCCACAACAGCTCAATAGGGTTGAGATTCGTTGACTAAGCTAGCCACTCCATTATAGACCTTATAGACCTAAATGGTTCATTCATGTTTAGAACGGTGCTTTGTCCCATTGTCCTCATTGTCCTCAGTACTGATTTAAATGTTTCTCTTTAACTGAAAAGGGTACACAGACGACTGATTTAGCTTGAAAAGTCTCCCATATACTAACTGAAATGGCAAACATTCCTTTTGTGACTGGCGATCAATCTCAAAGTAGTAAAATGTTTCTAAATGGGTGACCAGCTTTTTACTCACATTTCAGAAACAGGAGCTGCTGGTTAGATTGTAATAACAGACCACTGAATAGATCTATTATTTTTATTCACATTAAATATTAATAGATAAGCACATTTCAATAAAATATTTTCACTTCAATATTTTAATTTAGATGCCTGTTACCCATATTGCAGTGCAGACCTTAGGAAAAACTGATGTTAAATAAGTAACAGGAGCTCAGTAGTTAGCGCAGATATGTCATCATCCGGATAGACATGTGTCTTAGGGATCACATTTCAAAACAACACTATTAGTTCATTTATATATTAATCACATTTAACAGATATCAGGGTTTTGGCAACTATAAAATACAAAAACCAAATTCTTTGTGACTGGACATCTAGAGTTGCATACGGGAATGTGTGTAATGAACTATCAGGAACGGTGCCAAAACACAAATGCATTGGGTTAAACACTAGTTAGAAAGTATAAGTTGTACAAGCCCATATTAGGGGGTAATTTTGATTCTTATGGCTGAGTCAGGGCTGAGGCCAGTTCTGTTCAGTTGATTCCTTTGGTTTTGTTTTTTACAAGGAGAATTGGAATGACAGTTTCCTCACACAATTGGAACAGAACCCACAGCTCTGGGTAACTATCATGCTGTTGGCTGGCATTTTCTTGCTAAGCATGCTGGGACCACAGGAAGCGATCACAGCGCTCCAGCATGGTCTGGATAAGAGCCCTAGGACAGACAAACGAAAGATGAGCACATTTGGAAAGAAATAAGATAACACAACAAACACTTTGGCCGAATCAGTATTGCCAAGTAGTCAAAACAACCAGATGTAACAGCACAACAGCACTGTTCAGCTTTCATCAGCACCGCCACCGCTCACCTCTGTCTCTTCTCAGCCATGCGAAGCAGCTCACAGACCAGGGTGGACTGTGGCCCGAGCTCCACCTCCGACTGCAACCCCACCTCCTGCAGTGCCACCAGAGCCCGGTCGGGGCCCACCAACCGGGCCAGATGTAGGAGCAAGTTCTCCGGGGTCACACTGTTCTGGCTGCTGTTCGGGGCTGCAGAGGACAGGGTCCAGTTAAACAACGTCGACAATCCACCTGGCTGAGTCACTTACTTGATGACTTCTGGCTGTCCCAGTTCACAGTCCACTTTGACAGCTGCACTTGCTAACCTACTGACATTTACATTTAAAGTCTTAAAATGTTGGCATAACCAACAATCTATCCCTGAATAAACCCTGTGGTGTTACCTACCATCTATCCTGGAATATACCATCTGGTGTTACCTACCACCTATCCCTAAATAAATCCTGTGCTGTTACCTACCATCTATCCAATATACCATGTGGTGTTACCTACCATCCATCCCGGAATAAACATCTGGTGTTACCTACCCTCTGTAGAACCTCCATTGGACAGGCTGGAGCTGCAAGTTTTGTTGGAGGCTGTGGTGGTTGAAGGGGTCTGGGAGGAGGACGATAATCTGCACTGTTGAGACAGCTGGAAAAGCATCTTCCACTCCTCCATGCTCTGAGGTACTACGCCTGATGGAAAGAGGAACCAATGTGCCGTCACGCCCGTGACCCACTGTCACTGCCATAAACTTGTCTTCAATTATGTTAACTAATAAAACATTTTAGAATGTTCTTTACGCAAAGTTTAGTCAGAAATTGTTACAGTTCATTTCACTCTTGTTTACTATTATTTTTCTAAATCCCTTGTCCGTTTACATTGTCAGTAGTGCAGGTATTACCATGAGGCTCCTCCAGCAGGCACATGTCATCCAGTCTACAGATGGTGGTCAAGGCCTCCATACGACACTGGAGCTCATTACACAGGTAGACATAGCCCGTCCAGTACCTACAACCGGACCACAGTCATTACAACAGCCGATAGTGAACAGAACAGGGCTCTCTGGATTGGAATTCAATTAGCGACACCTAGTGGAAGAACCAGTGGCATTCTTGGGTCAAGCAGCCATTTACCCGTGACTCCTGCAGGCCTCAGCCATCGTCTGTTTGGCTGCCAGGTGGGCAGGGAGACGGATGAGGAGGGACAGGAGACGCCCGTAGCCCCAGCTGAAAAAATGAGAGTGCCAACGTGGTCGTCCATCAGCGGTCAGAGTGTCGCTCTGTTGAGGTGCATCGTGGGTCAGCGCCAGCTCCAGCCAATCCTGTTGCAGAGTCTCTGGTTGGAGGAGCGAGCCCAGGAATGATAGACTAGAGACGATTTCAGTAAACGCACAGAGTCAAATCGATATAGACGCGACATAACACATTCAGGATTCAAGGGGAATATATGCGCATTTAAAAATGTGTGTGTACAAAACTCCCGGTCAGACAGTCTGGTGTCCGGTTAGACAATGTAGATGAATACAGGAAATACACCACAAATAAATGCTCCATCTTATACTAAAATATAGATCTACCGTTGCTCCTCAGGCCTTGATTGAACGAGGTTGTCCAGGTAAGCCAGGAAGTGGCTCTGATTGGCCATGGCCGCGATATCAGAGGGTAGGATTGTGGGATAGAATTGGGCGAAGGAGCGAACTGCCACCTCCCCATGCTTCTCATACAACCTACATGAAGGAGGAAAAGTTATACCACAGAGTATCAATTAGTAACAGAAATCCCAAAGGGTCATAACACAGCATTATCAAAGGTGACAGTCTTGCTCAGGGACAGAACCACAGGGTTTTTCACCTTGTAGCCTCAGGGACTGTATAAACAAATCTATAAACAAATGTACTGTGTCCTCATTTTATTCAGGGAAGGAACTGAGGGAAAGTACGCAGTGACTAGCCATAACAGAAAGTGTCTGTGATCACTACATATAATATCATGAAGAAAGTCACGCAGGTAAGACTACATTACCATGAAGTTCATATTCAGACACCAGATCCAAACATTGGGATAACTTGAGGTCCAGGGATCCCAAATGGGTTATGGTTAAAGACTGGGTAAATTGAACTGAGATTAAGGAGTGAGATTACCTGTGCAGGTGACTGAGCAGAATGGGAGAACTCCAGGGCTGTTGTTCCCGTAGGCAGCGCAGAGATTTCAGGAGGTCCCCTTTCTGGATCACCTCTGTCATCTTACTGGTATGGGTGACTTCTGCCAGAAGGAGTGAAGGCCTTTCAGCAATGTGTGTGTGTGTGTGTGTGTGTGTACGCAAACACCAGTGTCTAAAAATGAGCGCTTGCTACATACCTAGCATCGCCTCCACGAAGGAGCTGTGGACCTCTGGCTGTTCCTTGTAGCTGAGCAGACACATGCTCCTCACCCGCTCCTGGTCCAGCAGGAAGAACCACCGCCTCAGGAACCCCACCACCCCGACAGCACCACATTCTTTTCGGACGGAGGGGTCCTCGAAACAGCGCAGCTCCAAGAGCAGAGTGGCCAGCTGGGAGAGTTCGGCCAGGAGGTCTGGAAGAAGGGGTTTGGGGGAGCACACTCTCAGGGGCTCTGGGGGTGGAGGTTGGGCGTCAGATGTTTCGGGAGGCTCTTCAGGCTCGTGCTGGCCCTCCTGTTCTTCAAACCACTGTGGGAAATCATCTCTTCTCTTCACCGACTCCTTCTCCTGGACTTCCTCGGTCAACTCATCTTGCCAGATGGCGGCGGTCTCAGGCGGAACATCTGTGTCCCCTTCCTGACCTACACAAGTTTTACCATCACAAGCCGGACCCTGCTCCTCCGAGCCTAGAACCCGCTCCAACACAAGGACCCACTCCTGTAGGGTTCGTTTAAGGCAGACTGGGTCGAACAGAACCAATGGATCCTGGATCTGAGCACTGAGATTGGTAGAATATATTTAATATTGTCAATGTAATTTCTATGAGATGACTGAAAACATTTTTGGGGAAAAAAACATATCCTTTTTCTAAGTTCTTATAATCATGTTCTCTATGCCTTCTGTATTCATGCAGGTGAAACAAATAGGGTAAGTAGTGTGTCTCCAAAAGGTTTGTTATAAGCAAGTAATTAATGTGTTATGAATTGGTTATTCACATGTAATAGTGACAAGTAGTCAGATGTGTACTTAACAGGTTATCGATGTTATAAACGGGTCAGCTATGTTTTTCTGTACTCACTGTACTCTCTGTGTTGTTGTTATCAGGTCCTGCAGTTCAGACTCTGCTGTCGGTTGGTCGATAAGCTCTCTGGGTAGCAGACAACATAGGCCAGGGACAGAGAAGACAATCACTTGGCTTGGTCTAGAAGCAAGTCTGTTCAATAGGATTTGAACATCGAGACCTCTCACTGAACAAAAACAGTTAAAGATGTCCTAGACAGGCCACGGAGTCAATCGTATGAATGGCATTTACCTTGCAGTTATTTACCAGAGACATATTTACATACTGAGCCCCCTTGGGAAGCAAACCCACAACGCTAGCATTCCAAGCACCATGCTCTTACCAAGTGAGGTTCATGGGATTAACGCTGGACGGCAAGCCAATCTCTCTACTCACTCATTGGCAACATCTTCTGGAAATGATGCGGGGACAGCGATGGCCTCCACATTTCCGTGACTCCCCTCCTTAGGGTCAGGGGGGCGTGGCCAAAGGTCAGAGTTCATCTGGAGAGTGTTGATCTTCTCAGTAGTCTTCTTCACAAAACTGGACACACTGATGTATCGGAAATACGGAGCCGTTACAGTACAGGTCAACTGAAAACCAGGACATCAATATAAAGGAATAAATACAGCAAGATAAATAATACCTATTTAAAATAGATTTTTCATAATGATACATTACAAAACAATGTCATTTTCATAAACATACACCAAGATTAAAAAAAATATACAATCAACTCATTTTACTATTAATAGTATCTTGGTCCTCCATTCACTAGTAAGTATATGAGAATAAAAGATCAAGAAACCATTCAGTACTTTCTTGAAGGACCCAATAACAAATCGTATGAAGTGGCAACCTGCCCTCCATCGGCACTAAATGAACCACCAGCAGGAATCTGTACTCATCTAATCGACATGTTACATTAAATGAACCAATTCAGGAAGCCAAGACGTGAAGAACATCAGAATGTCTTTCTTTCAGTAGACCACACAGACTTGACAAAACCACCACAGCAATGTCTAACAGGAGACAAGTAATGGATACAGCCAATAGTTTTTCTGCTCTCACAGCTTCATACTAAATGTAGACATTGGAAAGTAAACGATCATGATTTTACCGCTGAGGCACGCGACCATGACCATGCGTACAGTCAGGACAACGGTTACAGCCAGTGAGACACTAACTCACGTGTTAAAAGCCAATAATTAAACAGAGCGTGATGTTATGGAATCTGAACTTAAATCATAAGTAAAGAAAACGTACCGAATGGAGAGATGACCGGCATTGAATGAAAGGACTGATATATAACCTGGCTAATTCTACTTGTTTGAAAACAGGAAGAAGCCCTGTCAGAGAGAACAGCTGCACACACATGGTTTAGCCTTAAAAATAATCACATCTCTCACTTCCCATTTCAGTGTACGAGAAAAAAGCAGTGAACTTAGTTTCACAAAGGAAAGACTAACTGTGAATAATCTTGCTATGTATTAATTTAAGTTCAGATTTCCCCACAGATTATATACCACCTAATAACAAGTACAACATGACCATAAACAGACCAAAAACACTAACCTGTATATAAAGGTAAGATCATACTTAAAAATATATATAATAATAACAATAATAATAATAACAATAATAATAATAACAATAATAATAATAATTTCTAGGCTGATATATTCTAGATGCATCACCTGTCTCTGACCGCCTGTAGGGCGATGCGGGAGTGTTTGGGGCGGAATGACAGGGGGAGGTGGAAGGGGTGGCTACTGCTGGGTTCAGAACGCTCCCCTTCCTGAATGACTCCACCTGGGGGATCTGGGTGAAGGAGGGATGGAGGAAGAGGTGAACGGGGGGGATGGTGAGATGAGATCTAAACAGATACGGCAAAAGGGCTCAAAACCACAGCTGAAATATGAATATGATGGCAAGAACACTGAGAAATGGTTGTTGTAATGTGAGGAAGATGACACCAGACAACAGAGCAGAAGATGCCAACTTACAGTCCCACCACAATAATTATATATCCACCACTACAAAAGCCCTGAGCCCCCAGGCCCCTGAGCCCCCAGGCCCCTGAGCCCCCAGGCCCCTGATAAAGTTCAGCATCATCACATTAGAGTGAACGATGGAGAGTGATACGTTTGCTAACTTGCTACAGAGTTCAACAACTAGCTACACGCCTCAAGAGAAATCTGACAAAAATCTGGCGAGCCTGGAACAAAATGTAGTAACGTCGATAAATCAGACATGTGACCACATGACATCGTAGGTGAGATCAACCTTGCAAGTGGCCGAAGTTGTTCGACATCAGCTTTTGGAAACTGTTATGGCCCTGATGGGGATTCCCTAAAGGTAACAGGGCTAGGGCAAAGGCTTCAGGGCAGTCTACTGGCCAAAGCCGTTTACCTTCCCATTTTGGTAAAATAACTTCCTCAATGCTGATTACATTAGTCCATAACAAAACCTGGCACTTGTCTCTGACCATGCTCCGCCCCCTGCAGCTGCTGTTCGTCCTCCTGAACGAAGCTGAACTCCTTCAGCCGCTCTTCCTCCACCATCGACTGGCTGACCAAGGAGCTGGTCTCCTCGTCCGATTGGCTGCCCCGCCGGCTGATGACGCGGTAGATGCCGCAGTCCAGAACGTTGAAGCTCTCCTGGATACAAGACAGGCTGTTAATACACACACACACACACACACACACACACACACACGATCTTCATGGACAGGATATCGAGGCGTGGTCGGGGTGGGGATTGGTTGCAGTTCGGAGGGCTGAGCATTTCGTCGCTGCATTTTGCAGATGATGTGGTCCTGCCTGATGGCATCATCGGTCTGTGACCTTCAGCATTCACTGGACCGGTTCGGAGCAGAGCGCGAAGTGGTTGAGATGAGGATTAGCACCTCTGAATCTGAGGCTGTGGGTGCCAGCAGGAAACCGATGGAGGGTCTTTTCCGTGTAGGGAATGAGGAGTGACCCTAAGTGAAAGTATCTCAGGGGTCTTGTTCGCAAGTGAAGGGACAATGGAGCAGGAGATTTGCTGGAGAATTGGAGCAGCGGCGGGGGTATTGCATTCGCTTTACAGCACCTTTGTGAAGAAAAGAGAGCAGAGCCGGATGGCAAAGCTTTCGATCAACCGGTCAATTTTCGTTCCTACCCTCACCTATGGTCATGAAGGCTGGATCATGACTGAAAGAAGTAGATCACAGATAAAAGCGGCCAAAATGAGTTCTCAGAAGGGTGGCTGGCGTCTCCCTTCGAGATAGGATGAGAAGCTCAGTCATCCGTGAGGAACTCGGAGCCAGTTGAGGTGGTTCGGGCATCTGGTAAGGATGCACCCAGGACGTCTCCCTAGGGAGGTGTTGCAGGCACGTCCAGCTGGGAGGAGACCTCATGGTAGACTCAGGACTAGGTGGAAAGATTATACCTCAACACTGGACTGGGAACGAATCGGGATCCCCCAGTCATCGGTGGTAAAGTAAGTACTTGAGGTAAAGTGAATGCATTGAAAACTTGAGGTTTTCAATGTTGTTCAGGTCTGAAGTTTGGGCTGGCCATGACAGGGTCTTGATCTGGTAGTCCTCCATCCACACCTTGATTGACAAAAAAAACATTTCTCAGAGTTGGAGAACATTGTTAGAGCAGAAGGAAGCAGGTGTTCTTCTGGGATAAACTTGTACTTGGCATTATTCATGAGTCCTTCACAATGACAAAACTGCACGATTCTCATTGATGAATGGCTATTTTCTAGCTTCACCCAAGCTGCTGTTTGCCATTATTTTTGTAGGTTACTTGATGTCATCCTACAGTTGTTGAGTGAAGTTTGAATGAGTTGACTGTCATCTCGGTCAGTGGACAGTCGGTTTTGCCCTCTGCTAGTCTGAAGCCTTGTTGTCCTTGATGTCTCTTGCTTGACCTGGTTTTTATGCTTGACCAGTCTTTGAAATGTTCAGGATGGAAGCAACCTGATGCTCTTTCAGTATCCCACACTGCAACCCTCTGCCAGTAAATCCAGAAATGAACCCTTCTTTTCCTCACTCTAACTCTTCGTTTCAAATCTTTTGTCATGAAAAAGAACTATTCAGCATTCAAATTACCTTTGAGGTGCTACTTGCACAGTTTTTGCCATCCAGCTGGTCCTACTGCAAGAGGACAGTGATGACCACAGCAGTCACACACACATATAGAATAACATTCTGAAGCATTAAAATAACACAGCGGTCTCATATCAATCCCCTATAACATTCCTGGTCACTAAAATACCTGGCCGTCCTGTAAGGGAGTGTGCTGGTACATTAAGTTTCCTCACACTAGAGAAATGGACTCATGCCATGTGGGCCTTCCTAGCTCAGACAAAGCTTAATCAGTTCCAACCTTTCTGCATTTGCGCAGCCAATGGCGTCGCACCTGTGCATTTGCGCAGCCAATGGCGTCGCACCTGTGCATTTGCGCAGCCAATGGCGTCGCACCTGTGCATTTGCGCAGCCAATGGCGTCGCACCTGTGCATTTGCGCAGCCAATGGCGTCGCACCTGTGCATTTGCGCAGCCAATGGCGTCGCACCTGTGCATTTGCGCAG
>JACXGJ010013801.1:0-15715 GCA_016801105.1 Esox niger | reverse complement strand
TTTTCACACACTGTTGCTGGTATTTTGGCCCATTCCTCCATGCAGATCTCCTCTAGAGCAGTGATGTTTTGGGGCTGTCGCTGGGCAACACGGACTTTCAACTCCCTCCAAAGATTTTCTATGGGGTTGAGATCTGGTGACTGGCTAGGCCACTCCAGGACCTTGAAATGCTTCTTACGAAGCCACTCCTTCGTTGCCCGGGCAGTGTGTTTGGGATCATTGTCATGCTGAAAGACCCAGCCATGTTTCATCTTCAATGCCCTTGCTGATGGAAGGAGGTTTTCACTCAAAATCTCACAATACATGGCCCCATTCATTCTTTCCTTTTCACGGATCAGTCGTCCTGGTCCCTTTGCAGAAAAACCCCAAAGCATGATGTTTCCTACCCCATGCTTCACAGTAAGTATGGGGTTCTTTGGATGCAACTCAGCATTCTTTCTCCTCCAAACATGACGAGTTGGGGTTTTCCCAAAAAGTTCTATTTTGGTTTCATCTGACCATATGACATTCTCCCAATCCTCTTCTGGATCATGCAAATGTTCTCTAGCAAACCTCAGACGGGCCTGGACATGTACTGAATTAAGCAGGGGGACACGTCTGTCACTGCAGGATTTGAGTCCCTGGTGGCGTAGTGTGTTACTCATGGTAGCCTTTGTTACTTTGGTCCCAGCTCTCTGCAGGTCATTCGCTAGGTCCCCCTGTGTGGTTCTGGGAGTTTTGCTCACCGTTCTTGTGATAATTTTGACCCCTCGGGGTGAGATCTTGCGTGGAGCCCCGAATCGAGGGAGATTATCAGTGGTCTTGTATGTCTTCCATTTTCTTATAATTGCTCCCACAGTTGATTTCTTCATGCCAAGCTGCTTACCTATTGCAGATTCAGTCTTCCCAGCCTGGTGCAGGTCTACAATTTTGTTTCTGGTGTCCTTTGACAGTTCTTTGGTCTTGGTTATAGTGGAGTTTGGAGTGTGACTGTTTGAGTTTGTGGACAGGTGTCTTTTATACTGATAACAAGTTCAAACAGGAACCATTAATACAGGTTAACGAGTGGAGGACACAGGAGCCTCTTAAAGAAGAAGTTATAGGTCTGTGAGAGCCAGAAATCTTGCTTGTTTGTAGGTGACCAAATACTTATTTTACCGAAAATTTACCAATAAATTCATTAAAAATCCTACAATGTGATTCTCTGGATTTTTTTTCTCATTTTGTTTCTCATAGTCGAAGTGTACCTATGATGAAAATTAAAGGCCTCTTCATATTTTTAAGTGGGAGAACTTGCACAATTGGTGGCTGACTAAATACTTTTTTGCCCCACTTTACATAGAAGCAATTCAATGTGCTTTACAGTGAAAATAAAAATAATGCAATAGATGCAATTCTAGATATACCAAAAGCACCTTAAGGCCAGTTAAAGCAGCATTTCATTTTGTTGCCTGACCTTCATTTACTGTTGTATGCAGACTTTTTTCATTCCATGTTTTATTCCTGATCATCTTCGGCTTAGTCGCTTACAGGAGCCATACTTTTGCTTGGATGGATGCCAGCATACACCAAAATATTCCCACAAGAAACTCTACAGCCATGTCAAGTCTTTGTGGGCAGTGCAAACGTCCATTTTGAAATAGTTGGTTATTTCCGCTGTTACACGCATAAAGGTGCATAACTCAAACTGCGTAGCTCTAAAGATGTATTCCAGGATTTGTTTGCCACTGGTTGTAAAAGTGTCACTGTCAAGCCAAAACGGCTCCCTAAAAAGTATTTACTGTCATGTAAAGTATGCGCCAATATGGTACAACTGTAATCTAAACTGCTTGCAAACTTGAAATGTTATGGCCGGTAGAGATTCTACTTATAGATTATGTCCATCTAATCAACATATTACACATCCAGCCCAAAATGGGAGGTTGACTATTTTATATATGAAAAAATTTCAAAGATTGCATTTATGGGTATTCAAAAAAGGACAAAACATGATGCAAACTCAATTTGCATGATACACCTTCAAACTTGCTATAGTGAAAATAACAATAGTTTTCATACTGACATGCATGCATATCACACAAATACCATTGAGTTTCTTGTGTGAACTTCATGAAGCACATTGCTGTTGGTTTTATGGTTGTCCATTCACTAACATTAGCAAGGCCCATACAAATGTCTATGCCAGCCAAAGAGGCAATGGAATGGAACAGATTTGTGATACTACAACAACTAAAACTGAAAAACTATGTCTAACATAAAACTAAACATTAACTAAAAGTTATGAACAGAAGCTCTGTTTACCAAATGTTTCCAGCTTCTTAAAGTTGTCCAAATGTTGTTCATTTCAAATAGGCATATCATGCTAACTTAAGGAAATAAAAGTGTGGGCAAAGTTTATTCTCAATCACTGCTTTATGAAAGTTAAAATGCAATATTATTTATTTAGAATGATTTTATGAGGCAAATAAATGACTACTACAATTACTATGCAGTTCTGATGAAGAAACTGCTTCTATCCACCCCTTGATGTAAATATGAACCTAAATCACGTAAAGAAAAGACCCGTTTTCATCCAAATGTTACTTCTTCTTAATTTCCGTCAACAACACCTTGCCGCTTTCAACAAGGAATTTCCCTAACATTTATATTCACTTAGCTTTTGCCTCTCAACATTACCCTTTGGCATGTTCTTTTTTTTGCGTGGAGGGGCAAAACGGACCTGTATAATCGTGTATCACAACGTTTTATAGGTATGCAATCACGACAGTACAGAAGTTGACTTCGCTGAACCCTATATTCATATCAGATCCCTCTTCCCCCACCTGTCATCAGCCCAATTTACATTTAGATTATATACCATGGAGCTCCAAATTACTGCTGAGCAGCTACCATCTCTTTGTTTGGCTGGGAAGAGTATTGATCGGATTAAAGCGGAAATGAATTTGGAACACCGCCAAGATCTGTCCCGTTGAATTATGATGTCATATCCTTTGCAGTGTATTGCAGCTGTGTAAATACTACATGGGAACCGCTACATTTTGTGATCCTATGGAGTTTCTGGTCAATTCACCGTCTAGAGACGGGCAGAGTATATGACCGCGAGCTAACGTGTCATAACGTATTGCATCTTACTGTTGTACGTTTATACGTGTCAGTGTTATCACAGGTGGCATTACTCAAATAAATACTACTGTTACTGCTACCAGGGTGCATCAATGACAACATTCTTGGCCAAGAGTATTCGTAATCTATACCACAATCTGCTGATGCCGATGTTTTGTCATGTTTGTATCTGTGTACCCTGGCTTAAATAAATAATGTTGTTGTGTGTGTCTTTTAAAAAAACTCACTCAGGGTATTGCGCGCTTTGTGGCTTCGCCGCTACAGAAGACCAAGCATACCCTGAAGTTGTTGCCATTGGCTGGCTTCAACTACAAGAACAGTGTGATCGGCATTTTTCGAGTTAACCACACAGGAATACAACAGCACCAGGTGCGCAACAAACGTAGGTGCCATAATTCAATAGATTGCTTACCGATATATTGGTGCATCCCTGATTACTACTTTTATTAGTACTAAATAATGCATCCTACTACTACTGTTAATGCTACCACCAGGGATGCCGAAAGGAATCCCAGGGCCCGGGACAAAATTGAACATTTAGGAAAGTTATAAATAGCAATTATGTTACTGTTCATTAAACAGGTCATAAAGGTTTATTGTTTAATGTTTTAGCTAGGTAGTACTAAATACCAAGATTGATTGACTAATAAATAATTCTATTTAAGCCAACCAAATGGGCCCCCCCCGAGGCCTGGGCCCGGAACAACGTGACCGGTTGTCCCCCCGTCAGCGTCACTGGCTACCACCACTACGACTACAACAAATGCACAAACTACTACTACTACTAAAAAATATAATAAAAACAACAATGATACACTGCTATGAAACTATAATAGTCTGTAAATGAACTATGCAACAGCAGTTCTATAAAAGAGTCTATATTGTGAAGCCAGTGTAACAGTACTTCAGAATCCTAGTCTAGAGGGATCAATATCTACTGCAATTGTCACCGGAGGAGTGGTGTTCAGTGTGTGTGAATAATGGCTTATGTTCAAAACCACAGGCTAATGAGTTTTACTGAATAAATAACATACAACATTCCCCTTTCCAAATGTGTTTAAGTGGCCTTAATTCCAAATCATATTGAAGTAACACCATTATGTTTCAATATGCTTTTAATGAACACAAATAAATCAATGTTTGAATAACTACTCAACTACTGGGGGTAGAACTTGTCAAAGGAGACTGCAAAATACTCTTTATTTTTCTGGTTAAAGCCACAGTCCTGAGTCTTGTATTTGCAGCAGCCATGACATGTGTGGTTTGAGTTATGATAGAGCAATGCA
Source organism: Esox niger (assembly GCA_016801105.1). Lineage (NCBI taxonomy): Eukaryota > Metazoa > Chordata > Actinopteri > Esociformes > Esocidae > Esox > Esox niger. The sequence goes on along the minus strand of JACXGJ010013801.1, from coordinate 11,327 downwards.
GTTTATATATCATAACTTCTAGATAAAATAAAAACACAGAATGGCATTAGACTATAGAATGGCATTTGACTATAGAATGGCATTAGACTATAGAATGGCATTTGACTATAGAATGGCATTGGACTATAGAATGGCATTAGACTACAGAATGGCATTGGACTATTGAATGGCATTGGACTATAGAATGGTATTGGACTATAGAATGTTATTGGACTATAGAATGGCATTAGACTATAGAATGGCATTGGACTATAGAATGGCATTAGACTATAGAATGGCATTGGACTATAGAATGGTATTGGACTATAGAATTGCATTGGACTATAGAATGGCATTAGACTATAGAATGGCATTGGACTATAGAATGGCATTAGACTATAGAATGGCATTGGACTATAGAATTGCATTGGACTATAGAATGGCATTGGACTATAGAATGGCATTGGAATAGCACAGCATTATACTGTGCCTTTACATTTTGAAATAAATCTTCAGCAGTGAATTTCTGTCACATAAAATGTCATCAGAGATCAGCAGACCCTTGTCAGAGAGCTACTTCACATCCATGGAAACAGGAACATCTGCTGAGTCAAGCGCTTCTTACCAAAATGATTAGTTCAGGGCAAAATACATGAAACCAGTGAGGCTAGGATGCCCAGGCCCTATTTCAGTAACACTTTGGGACCAACCAATAAAGACAAGCTAATGTATAGAGGGTGCCCTCCATAAAATATCATATGCAGCAAATATAGTCTCTCTCAACCTGATCCTATAGGTCACCTGTGGTTGATTACTGAGCTGGGGATGTTAACCTGATCCCGGTGTGGCGCTGCGGTCCTGTGCACGTCCCGGTGCTCCTGACCCAAGCGAGGGCGCGTCAGCCACAAAGGATCAAAGTTCAGGGCCCTGGAGATCGTGCTCCGGGAGAGGACGTGTGAGGTGAGCATGACAGGTGGTTGGCTGTTTCCAGAGGCATCTGGCAAGGCCAACTACAACCCTGACCACACTCTGGCCGGATCACACTCTGGCCGGATTACAATCTGACCGGATCACACTCTGGCCAGATCACACTCTGGCCGGATCACACTCTGGCCGGATCACACTCCAGACTGACCACATTCCTGTCTAACCACACTAATGCCCCTGAAGCCTCCGTTTCTTAATTGTTGCTCACCATTTGCTGTTTAGGTTTGAGTTGTGTTTTGTTCAGTTTATTCTTGGGATGAAGATTTAGGTAAGGCATTGGGGTTGCTAAGGACTTTAGGGTTTCGATTTAGGGGTCAATTTAGGTTTACAGTGTGTTTGTTGTCAGAAAGATAGAAAGACAAGTTTGCGTGTCTTCGTGTGTGTGTGTGTGTGTGTGTGTGTGTGGTTTTGAACATATTCATATTACAAATGAAATAAGTTAACCCCAAGTGGGAAGACAATGATGCCTGAGATGTGATTCTAGCCTCCCTCAGTTCCAGTTAGAGTCAGTCCCAGGAGGAGAGCAGACACTGTCAGACCCTTGATACACACAAGCACATGGGTGGCAGCCTACAAGGGAGATAAAAAACACACAGAATGTACATGCTATACCTAGAAATCTGACAAGTAATGTATTTGCGAGACACGCTTATGATAATATTGTTTTCCGAGCACAAACACAGCTCAGTTCTGGTCCGACAGTAAAGATTATCTTGGGTAAACAAGTGGTTCATCAATTTGTTATATTAAGGAGACACTTTTTTGGGGCTTTAACATTGTGGTCTACTTTTATTGTTGTCTCTTGCCAAGAAAAAGCATTTTTTTTAGTCTTTTTACGTTCTTTAGTCTGATTGGCCATCAAGATACACATAGATGTATGAATTAAATACAGCTGAGAGGCAGCAGCATAGCAAACAGACAGTGGTCCTTTCACCAGAAGTAAACCTCAAACAAATGCATAAAGACTCACTATACACTGTAGCTAATGAATATAAGTTATTGGGAAGAAAACCTCCCCTTGCTCTGTCAGTACTAGAATATAGTACCTGAATGAATAGTAAATAAAGGCACTTGGCCTGAAAGTAATGTAGGCTAACATGAGTGTGAGGGCAGTTATTCTTGGGTAATCTCATGGGTGTCTATTGGCCCAGGTTAAGAGCCCTTGTGACTGATTACAACCTCCTGACAGAATTATCCATATCGCACTATGACAATATGCTTCAAAAGTGTTCTGTCTTGTTTCAAAAACAAGTTGAAACAAGATAATTAAAATGGTCCTTTTTGCAACACTGTATCATTATGCACTGAGATGGCCAGAGAAGACTTGCTTCTTTGGCCACAAGTTTAGACGTGATGCCTCATAGTTCTGAATATTGTAGCTAACCGCTTGTCAAGCATTTACAAACTAGGAGTTATGACCATATAGGTGGTGGCTTGACTTTTTTACGCAGAAGACCATAGACGACTGCCAGATTACAAAACAGAAAAAAGCTTGGGAAAACCAGCCCTAACCACTAACCTAACCTACTCAATGTTAATGTAATTTCCAGTTAGTTATTTCCCATCCGGCCATATCCCACGCAAATGTCAAACAGGTTTACAGGTCGAACACGTCTACTGAGTATGCCATCTCCACGGCTCTACACTCTGCCCTGGCCCACCTGGACAAAACCAACACCTGTGTTAGAATGCTATTCATAGACTTCAGCTCAGCATTTAACACTGTCATCCCCTCTTGGCTGGTCAACAAGCTCCATGACCTGGGGATCAGCCCCTCTCTCGCCAACTGGACTTAGGCCTTGCTAATCAACAGACCCCAGAGGACAGACCACCTCACATCCTCCACCCTGATCCCTCTTCACGCACGACTGCGTTCTTGTACACAGTTCCAACACCATTCCTGGGAGTTCACATCTCTGAGGACCTCTCCTGGACCATCAACACCTCAACCCTGGTCAAAAAGGCACTGCAGCGCTTGTACATTTTGAGAAGGCTGAAGAAGGCCCACCTATCTTCCCAGACCCTTGTGAGCTTTTACCGCTGCACAACTGTGAGCATTCTCTGTGCCACACTGCGGTTAATTGGTTGCCCGTAGCCAACCGGAAGGCCCTGCAACGGGTGGTGAAAACCGCCCAGAACATCACTGGTCCGCAGCTTCCTGCCATCATAGACCACCAGCACATTCGGTGTCTGTGCATGGCGTGCGGAATTATCAGGGACCCTTCTCACCCATGTCACAAACTGTTTGCCCTCCTCCCATCAGGCAGGCGGTACATGTCTCTTCGGTCCAGCACCAGCAGGCTAAAGAACAGTTTCTTTCCATTTACTGTAACCCTGCTGAACCCAGAGAACTATATGAACTCTGTGACCTATCACTAACCTTACCCCCCACCGCCTCCAAGGGACCTTGTTACACTAATCCCTTTGTACGACTCTGACAACCTCACTGCTGCTATCCCTGCATTTTAGTTGTTACAGGTACGTGTCTACCTTGGGAAACTCACTGCTGCTATCCCTGCATTTCAGTTGGGACGCTGTGTAAAATGCAAATAAAACAGAATGCAATGGTGTGCAAAATATTTATTCCTGTATTGAAATGAAAATAGCAATGACAACATATCAAATGTTGAAACTGAGACATTGTATTGTTTTTTGAAAAATACATGCCACATTTTGAATTTGATGTCAGCAACACATTAAAAAAAAGTATGGACAGGGGCATGTTTACCACTGTGTTGCATCACCTCTCCTTGAACAACACTCTGTAAGCGTTTGGGAACAGAGGAGAACAATTGATGTAGTTTTGAAAGTGAAATGTTTTCCCATTCCTGCTTGGTATATGATTTTAGCTGCTCAACAGTTCAGGGTCTCCTTTGTCGTATTTTCCGTTACATAATGGGCCAAATGTTTTCAATGGATGACAGGTCTGGACTGCAGGCAGGCAAGTTTAGCACCTGGAGTCTTTAACTAGGGAGCCATGCATTTGTTATATGTGCAGAATGTGGTTTGGCATTGTCTTGCTTGCATAAGCTAGGGCTTCCCTGAAAGACTAATCTGGGGTGCAGCATATGTTGCTCCAAACCTGTATATACTGTTCAGCATTAGTCACCCATGCCATGTGCACTAATGCATCTCCATACCATCACGGATGCTGGCTTTTGATAACAAGCCGTAAGGTCCCTCTCCTCCATAGTCCGGAAAACACAGCATCCATTATTCCCAAAAATAATTTCTAATTTTAATTTGTCAGACCACAGGATAGTTTTCCAGTTCGCCTCAGTCCATTTTAAATGGGTTTGGGTGCAGAGAAGGCGTTATTGAATCATGTTTATATACGGTTTCTTTACATGGTAGAGATATAATTTGCATTTGTGGATGCAGCAATGTACTGTGTTCACAGACAACGCTTTGCGGAAGTGTTCCTGAGCCCATACAGTGATTTCCACTACAGAATCATGTCTGTTTTTAATGCAGTGCCGTCTGAGGGCCCGAAGATCACAGCCATCCAATATTGGTTTTCGGCTTTGTACCTAGCATACAGAGATTTCTCTGGATTCTCTGAATCTTTTAATGATATAATGTACCACGGATGGTGAGATCCCTAAACTCTTTGCAATTTTACAATTCTTAAATTGTTGCACTATTTGCAGTCTTTCATAGACTGGTGAACCCTGTCCCATCCTCACTAGTGACAGACCCATCCTCTCTGAATGATCTTTTAATACCAATCATGTTACTGACCTGTTGCCAAATGACCTAATTAGTTGTGTGATATTCCACCCGTTTTATTTTCTTTAGCATTACACAACTTATCCAGTCTTTTGTTGCCTTGGTCCCAAACATTTTGAAACGTGTTGTTGGCATCAACTTCAATGTTGGGATATACAGCTTTGGAAACATTAAGAGACCACTGTATCTTTTTCTTTCCTTTACAAAAAAGTTTAAAAGGAACATTTTGAGTGAGGAACAGAAGTGTTCAATTTGCAATGGTCTCTTAATTTTAACCCTTTTGTTCCTCACTTAAAACCTACCATGACGATTTTTTTGGAAAGGAAAGAAAAAGGTGCAGTGCTCTCTTAATTTTTCCAGAGCTGTATATTTCAAGAAAAAATCAAATCTCAGTTTCAATATTTGATATGTTGTCTTCGTCCTATTTTCTATTGAATATAGGATTCAAATGATTTGCACATCATTGCATTCTGTTTATAATGACATCTTACTTAACGTCCCAACGCTTTTGGAAATGGGGTTGTAAGATCAATTAGCAAAATAGTGAACTACTCCTTTAAACCCCAGAGCCTCCAGGCAGAATCACCGCTGGACAGGAACAGCCTGTTCCAACTTGAGCCTGCCAGCCTGACTGACTGGAAGTGTAACGTGGCCTGATTGATGGAACAGGATCTGGACTCACCGTCCTCAGTGGGAACATAGACGTTGAGGTACAGACAGTCTTCGCTCTGGTTCTGCACGTAGCCCGCTGCAGCGTCCAGGTTGTCGGTAAACCACACCGGCAGCATGATCTCAGGCAACACACCGTGTACGTTCTGCGGACACACCGGGGCAAAATGGGTGGCGTTGCGGATCTCCTGCCAGGAGCCCGGCGCCTCAGGTGGCTGAAAGCGGCGTTCGCCTATGGGCGGGGTGGCGTAGGGCACGCCCAGGTACTGCTCCACTGGCCCCAGGATCTCGTTGTTCAGCTCCTTCCTGACGCCGCGCAGCTTACCGTAGCCCGTGGTTACCATGGGATATTTACCGCTGAGGTCGGCCCGCTGGCAGGAGGACAAGGCCAGACGGAGGGCCAGGCCCAGGAGCCACACCAGGCAGGTGTCGGACATCCTGCGGGCGCATAAGCTCCGCTTTCCGCCGGGCCCCTGACGTCTGGGGCCGATCTCCGGGAAGAAAGACATGTCCTACGGTTGTCGAAGTATGACTAGGAGTTTACTTGTGGGCACAACGGGTTAGGGGAAGGATCTCCAAATCTAAACTGAGTAGGTTATTGGAGTTGCTGGGAGCAATAAGATATTGGGAGGGGTGAGGGGTTTTGTCAAAAGCAGAGGTGCAGTGGGTGCCTTCCTAACATGGTGCATGAGAGGTGAGAGAGCAGGCGTAGAGAGGGGTGACGGGGACATCTTCAGGTAGACCGTCTGCTCTGGTCCGTCCTCCCGGGAGCTCTTGATAGGCCAGCTGGGGACTGACAGCTCCCGCAGCCAACACGGCACACCTGGGTACACACAGGGGGCAGAGGTCACATTAGTGGGTCTGTGTTAGGAGAGAGACTCACGAGCCAGACGCCGTAAGTGGTTGTAGTTGCAGCAGCCTGCATCAGCGGAATATGCACAGAGGCATGGGATATTTGCATAAAATTGTGCATTGTTGTATAGCTGAGCTGCAAGCCACCTGGACAACTACAACACGTCCCCTTTCACATGTACACGTCTTAGATACATCACCCACGCTACGGTACGCTGATGCGTAAAATGCTCGCCATGTAATCGAGTCGACTCCTGGGGGAACATGACAGCAATAAAAGCCCATTGACACATCAATCAGGAAGAATAAAAAAGCGTGACACCACAACACCCGCCCCGTCCGCCTAGGATGTCTTCCCCCTCACGGCTCTGTCTAGTTGGTTCCTGCCTTCCCATGTTCCACTCGAATGGGTGGCGCTAATCTGGCCCTGGCTGTGGGAGATGGAGCCGTTTAGGCGTGATTAAGTCTTTATGTGGCTGGGCTCACTGTCTGCTGAATATCCCCCACCGCCGCCACTGCTGCTATCACACCTGACGACATCTGAACACGCTGGAGTGACGGCATGTGACGCTACAAAACGCCACGACAAAATGAGAATGTGGGAATCAGGTTGAAGGAGAGGGGAGAAGAGGCAGACAGCTGCCTGGGAAGACAACTCCATTCATTACTAAGCGCCTGTCTCCATTTTAAGACACGCAGGCTAGACTATCTATAACTGTGCCTTACTGTAAGTGACACAGTGTTTGTGAAGTAATTGACTGAACTGTAGCATACACACTGCAACTGACTGAAGATTAAAATATATGAATTATTTCCTAAAATTAGATAAAATGGAACAATTGAATTACAAAAAGAAAGGCTATACTGTGAAATTGCAGGATTCAGACAAATGGTCAAAGTGAGATATGATTCTGTCTCTGTTCTTAAAACACTGTGTAAGGGATGTGTAATTTGAAAATAAGACCTTCCTAGGTTTGTATCTCAAGCCAGGCGAAGGAGCCGGGTGCCAACCTATCTCCCAGACAGACAAAGATTTACACCATGACGACAGACCTTCTGACCGATACGCCATCTGCGTGCCAGCCAGCAATGAATCGACCTGTTTTAAATACAGACCATTAAAACAATGAAGTACAGTGATGTTTATGATCTCTGTTTGGCAGATGGAAAAGCCAATGTACATCATTCCGGGTTGCGTTATATATTACGATAAATCAGGACAGACATTATGATAAAAGGTACAAAGCCAGACTGCATTTCCTCCCAGAACAACAGCAAGAGAAGGAGCTATTGGTAGACAACAGGAAAGGGAGGGGCACTGGTAAAAAGCATCAAGTTCCTCTGTGTAAACTTCACTAAGAGGTACATAGTCCACACACACATGGTTTTGAAGAGGGCATGTTGGTGCCTCTTCCCTCTCTGGAGACTGAATGGATGTGACATGGGCTCTGAGATCCTAAAACGTTTCTACAGCTGCACCACTGAGAGAATTCTGACCGGCTGCATCACCACTTGGTATGGCAGAAGTACTGCCGGAGATCGCAAGCCGCTTAAGAGGGTGGTGTTCATCACCGGGCCTCCCTGTCATCCAGGGCCTCTACTCCGGGTGGTGTGAACGGAGGAGTTCATCACCGGGTCTCCCTGTAATCCAGGGCCGCTACACCGGATGGTGTGAATGGAGGCGTTCATCACCAGGCCTCCCTGTAATCCAGGGCCTCTACACCGGGTGGTGTGAACAGAGGAGTTCATCACTGGGTCTCCCTGTCATCCAGGGCCTCTACACTCAAAGATTCCTAACCAAGAATCCTCTTAGGGCTAAGAATAACACGACATTGAAGCATAGTGCTTAGGAAAAAGTTCCTACTAGGATTGTACAGTAGAGAGGACCCGGACTCCTCTTCTGGGTATGGACAGTTCTCTTCTGGGTGTGGCCAGTTCTCTTCTGGGTGTGGCCGGTTCTCTTCTGGGTGTGGCCGGTTCTCTTCTGGATTTAGCCGGTTCTCTTCTGGGTGTAGCCAGTTTTCTTCTGGGTGTGCCGGGTCAATATTATAAAAGTGCATGATCTGGTGATCAATAGGTCAGTAAACAGCGGGGACCTGTGTACATTGTCTTTTGGTAGAATACAGATCTGCTGCAACTGGACAATGACAAGAACCCTTTGTGGCCCTCAACAAAGGGGTGGTGGGTGTGGGTCAGTAGGTAGGACGTAAATTATATATCCTGTTGTCTAGTGACCTTACCACCACCTGCTATATGTACAAAAACCCTCTGAATACCACACACTACGGCACTGTATCCAGTCTATACTGTATTTGTGACGGTTGCGCCGCTTGGTGCTGCATGCTCTCCCCGATGATGAAACGCACCCCTTAAATTAACACACACACCTGTTTTGAGATTATCATTATGTTGTCAATTTTGGTTCCTGAATTTCACCTGCACCTCACAGGTTATTGTGTCATTTGGCTTGGACCGTGTGGTGCAGGGGTTTTCCTGAGTTGATTTGTAGTTTTTTGTTTGTGCCTCTCATTTTTTCGCACTTGCTACGCTCGCACATCACAGAATAACACATCCCCATAGAGGCACTTTTTTCTTCAACATTTCATTTGCTTTCTGTTTTCCTTTTTGTTTTCCGGTCACTACCCAGTTGGAGATGAGTCAGGGTGGGCACGGGAAGGGGGCTGGAGCCCCGGGTCTTGGCCAGAGCTAGAGGATAGGCACTGCACCATGAAGGGACAGGGACACTATGGGATAGCGGGTGTGGGGAAACAAGTCTTTTCCCGGTTTTATCGCGCAGCTCTGAGCTGTGTTTGACCATCCAAGCAGAGGGGCGGGATGGGGGCGAGCGACTCTTAAGCACCTTAGGCAGGGAATGAGCACTGCCTCGGAGTATGTGCTGTGTTTCCAGATGGTGGCAGAATCCGGTGGCTGGAATGAACCGGCTCTATAGACCGCTTCATGCAGGGGACTGTGAACTGAGGTCTAAATGGAGCTGCTGTGTGTAAACGCTTCCATGCTGCTGGACGTCTACATCGCCCGGGCCATTGCCATTGACGGGCAGCTCCGGGATCGTGAACATTTGGTGCGCCCTTGCCCATCCTTCTTCCTCTCGGACAGAGTACGAACATGAGCCCATAGAACTGGGGATTACAAGGCTCATCCCAGAGGAGAGAGAGCAAAAGAGTCAACCGGGTCTGAGCCTGTTCTGCAATGAGAAGGGGAACTTCTGGAAGGGGTGTGCCTTGACCCAGGCCCAAGCCTGGAGCAGGAAGGAGGTGAGTAGCTGATCGGGGGTATTGTCTGGTGGCTTTCCCTTTCATACATACACACCTCGGATTGACTCCGGGGCTGCAGGAAGCTTCATCGACCAGTCCCCAGTTTCCGCTCTGGTGCCGTTGCGCCGTTCGAGGTCCTCGGTGCCTATCCAAGGTCTAGGCGAGCTTCCCGTGGGTTCCGGTTCCATTACACAAATGACCTGCCCACTCACTCTCACCATCAATGGCTGCCATTGAGAAAGAATGGACTTAATGGTGCTGATGTCGTCCTTACACCAAATCATACTGGGTCTTCGTGGCTCCAGAAACACAACCCCAACAATGGCTGGAGCAAACAGAACATCCTGGGATGTTGGAGTGTCGGAAGACCTGTTTGAACATCACGTGTGGAGCAATGTTGGTGGAGAACCCTCCCAGCCAACATCCTAAGGATTTAAGCCAGGTGTTGCCCAGCTAGAAAACCAGGTGTCTCCCTCCTCACTGTTCCTAGGACTCCAGCAAAGCATACAAGAAGCTGTGCCTTCCCCAATGCCAGATCCACTATCTCACAGTGACTGAAAAGGATGCCATGGAGACCAACATCAGGAAAACGCTGGAGCAGGGGCATACTCGCAGGATGGGGACAATGTCTGTGTCGTTCTCTAATGTCTGCTTGACCACCCTCTATACAAAAAAAGGCGAGACCTTGAGTGGGTGGCGATGAAGTTGGCACTGGAGACACTGGCTCACTCTAAGGCCATTCACAGTCCTGACAGACCACCAGAACTTAGAACATGTCAGGGCTGCGCGGCGCCTCAACTCCCGCCAGGCCAGATGGACCCTGTTCTTTGAGCACCTCCAGTTCACTCTGACGTACCGACCAGGTAGGGAGAGTGTCAGGGCGGATTCACACTCCCACCGAGTCCTGCATCGTGGGACTCCACACGACCAAAGTGTCCCCCAGACAAGACCTACATGCCCCGGAGAGGAAAGGGGCAAGTTGGTAACCTGGGCATATACTACACCAGCCACCAAGCACCCAGGCATCACCCAGAATCCAGAAGTGCTCTGGGAGACGTACTGGTTGCCTTGCATGGGAAGGAATGTGTGGCAAGACGTCCTTTCATGCACAGTGTGTGCACAGTCCAATGCACCGCAAAGGGGGCAAGCGCCACACCCTACCTGTACCTCAGTGACCCTGGTCCCACCTCGCCATATGGACTGCAGGAGGCAGTGCGATGTGGTGGAGCAACACTCTAGAGTTCCGTTCGGGGGACAAGGTAGGATTAGGTTGAGAATTTGCAAGACTCATACAAGGTACATACAAGGTTGAGGAAATGCTAGACTCCTGGCTATGGCGGGGCCGTGTCCAATAGCTGGTGGACTGGGTGGGGTCCGGTCCCGAGGAATAGAGCTGGGTTTGGGCAGTGGACATCTGTGACCCATCCGAAATGGACGGGTCGTCGGCAGGTGAAATAACTGTGATGGTTGCTCCGCGTGGTGCTGCGTGATCTCTCCCTCTCCAGCGCTCCACCTCGCTGGTGTACTCTCTGCTGACCGGAGGTGATGGCAAATGCCCACCTCACACACAAACCTGTTTTGAGTTAATCATCATCATGTTAGTTCCTGGTTATCACCTCACGGGTTATTGTGTAATTTCTTTTGAGACCGTGTGGTGCATTTTATCACTGCATTAAAAAAGGAAAAGAGAAGCAGCTGATTCTCCGTTTTGTAGATTTTGCCTCTCATTTTACGCACTTGCTACCCTCGCACCTCACAGTATTCACTCTTGACTGTATCTACTTTGTACATTAGCCGCTCTATACCGTATCCACTCTGTACATTAGCCGCTCTATA